>CAUYRB010033931.1:0-11283 GCA_963574695.1 Propithecus perrieri | reverse complement strand
CTGGCTATTAACTCTGTTCTCTGTACTTTCAGATTAATGTTTCTGGTCAACTCTCTGTCTCTTATTTTTTATTTTTATTTCAGGATATTATGAGGGTACAAACATTTTGGTTACATTTTATGTCTTTGCCTCACCCAAGCGAGGGTTAGAGGTATGCCCTTTCCCTCTACAATGCTCACTGTGTCCATTAGTTGAGAGGTTACCCCCCTAACACCTCTAATCTCTGGAGAATATTACTACCATGTGAGCACCATAGTGTTGATCAGTTAGTGATAATTTGATGGCAAGTACATGTGGAGCCCATTCTTCTGATCTTATGATACCTCACTTTGGATAATGGGCTCAAGTTCAATACAGGAAAATATAAGAGGTGCTAGATCACTGTCATTTCTTATAATTGAGTAATATTCCATTGTATACATATACCAAATTTTAATAATCCACTCATGAATTGACAGGCACATGGGTTGTTTCCACATCCTTGCAATAGTGAATTGTGCTGCCATAAAAATTCAGGTGCAGATGTCTCTATTATAGCATATGTTTTGCACTTTTGGGTAGATGCCTAATACTGCTATTGCTGTATGGAATGGTATTTCTATTTTTAGCTCTTTGAGATATCTCCAAATTCTTTTCCACAGAGGTTGCACTAATTTGCAGTCCTACCAGCAGTGTAAGAGTGTTCCTGTCTCTTCACATCCTCTCTAGCATTTGTTGTTCTGGGATTTTTTGATAGAGGCCAATCTCACTGGGGTTAGGTGATATCTCATTGTGTTTTTTTTTTATTTCAGCATATTATGGGTTACAGATATTTACTTTACGTGTGTTGCCCCTGGTTCCCCCCCCAAGTCCGTGTTTCAATATGTCCATCCTTAGGGTGGTGCGCATTGCACTCCTTGTGTATACAAATACCCGTCTCCTCCTCCCTTCTCCCCCCCCCCCCCCAGCCCAACAAACAATAAATGTTATTAGGATATGTGCATTTATGTGTTGATTAGTTAATACCAATTTGATGGTGAGTACAAATGGATCCCGTTCTTCTGCTCTTGTGGTGCCCCACTTTGGATAATGGGCTTAAGTTTAATCCAGGAAAGTATAAGAGGTGCTAAATCACTGTCGTTTCTTATAATTGAGTAATATTCCATTGTAAACATATACCAAATTTGGATAATCCACTCATGGATTGACGGGCACTTGGGTTGTTTCCACATTCTTGCAATAGTGAGACCTGTGATTCTTAACCTTGGATGCTCATTGGAATCACTAGCTTAAAAATATTGATCTCTGAGTTATACCTTGTGGTAGTCAAAATTCAGAGTCAATGCCAATACTCCTTCCCCCCTTGTGTACACGAACCATGTGATCTCTTCTTGAGTATAGGTGAGACCTGTGAATATAATGGAATATGACTCTTGTTATTAAGTTACATCATATGGCAAAAGTGAAGATATTTTCTACATGTAATAAAGGCATGAATTACTTGATTTTAAGTGAGAGAGTTAAAGGTAGCATACGTGTAGTCATGTTGGCCTTGAAGAAACAAACTGCCATGTTGTGGAAAGGGGCACATGGAGAGAAATGATGGTTGGCCTCTAGGACCTGAGGGTCTCAGTTCAACAACCACACAGAGTTGAATTATGCCAGCAATCACTGATCTTGGAAAAGGACTCTGAGCCTCAGATGAGATCACAGCTTTGGCTGGCAAATTGATTTCAGTCTGGTGAAACCCTGATCAGAAAAAGCAATTAACCCATGCCCCAATCATGGAACCTGTGATATAACATATTTATGTTTTTTTCAGTCTCTAAGTTTGTGGTAATTTGTTATGAAGCAACATAAAACCAATGCACACTCACAGACTGATTGCATTTATTTGGAATGAGGCATGAGAATCAGGGTTTTCAAAAGTTCCATATTATTCTAACATGCAGCCAAAGTCAAGACCACTGTCCTAGACCTTTTAGGCACACTCCCTTTTGAAACATGGAAAAGAAGAGCAATTTTTCTCATATCATGCTTTATGTAGCTTGAATTTTTAAAAATTTTATTGTAAATTGGAAATTTATATTCTTACAAATTTATGTAGTACAAAGTGATGCTATGATTTATGAATACAATGCAGCTTGAACTTTAAATAAACTCTACCTTATGGTACAACTGCTATCATTGTGGTTAATCATTCCAAACAGCAATTTTTCAGTGTCTTTTTGATTTCTGAGAGATAGAGTAATACTTTAGGAATTAAAGTTATCTTAAGAAAAAATTATAATAGGTACATACATATGTCAGTAATTATTTTCCAGTATTGAAAGAGAGAAAAGTCAAAAGAGATCTCAGCTGATTCATCCCTATGGATTTTCATGAAGAATTTCTTTATATCTATATAGTAGAAAAATTTTTCATAGGACACTTTTACATGCGGAACGGCAATATCACTGCTAGCAGGTTATGAAACACCTTTTTAAAATTTCTTTGCAACATTCAGATAAACAAAGCAGGACTTGAGTTTTTGCATTCAAATGTAAAATCATAAAGACATGATTCAGCCTAAATTTCAAATGTGTTCTTCTGACAGTCTTCCACAGAGATTCAGCAACAGAATGTCTTAACTTCTTCATGACCATCATAGTTCTTAAAATTATGTCTCTAACTAGACCATAACATCACTCCTCCAGATAACATAGAATGGTGGTTTCAAAGTTTATCTCTGAAATCAGCAATGTCAGCATAACCTAGAAACTTCTCAGAAATGAAAATTCTGCAGCTGTAGCCTAGATCTACTGAGTCAGAAACTTGGGGGGAAGAGAGACCACATTGTGTTATTATAAGGCCTCTAGGTTATTATGATGCATGCAAAAGTTTGAGAAATAACATAAAATATAAAGAGATTGACATATATTCACACTCTTACCCTAGAGAACTTTTTGTCTTGATTAGAGTATAAATAGAATTTTGAAAATTAGTCTATCTATTATTGCTGTCTCTAAACCAGGATCAAACAAACTTATAATAAGAAAACCCCTAACGGAGACAGGATGACAAGACCATTGCACAATAATTTTAACATTCTTTAACATTCACTACATTATTATCTTTTTCATTTTACAGTAAATAACAAAGATCATGAACCGTGATTTTTCCTCATCTGAATTTAAAATAATGTTAGTTTTCATATAAATATCTGTATGGAATTCTAAAGAATTCTGCCAAGGTAAGAAGGAAGACAGATTCCCGTCAGCCTGCTCTCTTCTGGGAGTCCATTTGACAGATTGTCAACAACGCTCTTCATTTCCTATTACAAATTTGTTGCCCTTGCTTGCCCTGAAAAAAAATTTCAAGGGAAACTTAATGCTTAAATCTGGTCAATAATTTCTCATCATTAAGGTACTCATGTTTCTGGGGCTTTTTTTTTTTCCTCTTCTGTTTCATGCAACTCACATGACCTCACTTTACTGTAATTTTCCTTACAATTGACCTCCTGTTCCTTTTCATGACAAGAAGTCTTCCTCATCTTCCCAGGAATACCTATTATAGACAACCCATGGAATGCATGTGCAGAATCCTTAAATGCCCCTATTTTAGTCCAAGTTCCGTAGAAAATGGAGGCTGTAGCAAAGATTAATACTAACATATTACTGGTGGTGGGCTGAAAAAGTGTGTAAATGTCTAGTTGAGGAAAAATACATAAAAGGGAACTCAGGCAAGAAAGCAAGCAAATATCAGATAGAACATCATCAAGCTAACCAGATTCACAAGAAAACATAGTTGTCTGATCAATCATGAGGGCTATACTCCTGTGGCTATATGGAGCCATTGCACCTTGAACTAACGTGTATGAAGAAGAAAAGTAGTGTAATTCATCTAATAAAACCCACTTGCTTACTGTATCACACTCGTTCAAGCTTACAGCAAAAAACATTAATTCCCTAAACCTTCAGGTTGTGTTACTGTGATTCTCCAGGCAACCACTAGGAAAGTCAAATTCCCCCATCCATGATGCAAAACATTGTCTAAACCCAAAAGTGTGGGAGTAGTAATAGTTTCCATGGGATGTAGGACCAGGGTGTCCAAGCTATGGTGACTCCTGCTCTGAGAACTGTGGAAGCCCAAGATCATCCTTTGAGGACAAGGCAGCTGGCAGTGTCAGGAGATGTGTCTATGACAGTGAAGGATGAGACTCTCCATTAAGTAGGTGGGTAAATCTTTAAAATGGCAGCAGGGGTGGGGGTATATAGGCCCAAGAGACTCTGGGGAGGTACATAAACTAGGTCATCCAATTGTACCCCTACAATCTACTTGCACCCTGCGAGTGGAGGTGAAAATCTAATTCTTTCCAGTTGTAAACTCCTATAAGGTTATAAAGATTTTATTACTGCTGCTGTAACTGTTTGTGAGGCTATAGTAGATATTCATCTACTCCTTCACCAGCATTCCAGATTTCTATCACTCTCTGTGAGCACTTAGTTCCCTTTAGATTGCTTGCCTGGTAGGATGAACCAGAAATTCATCATGAAGCGCTAAGCACTTACTACTCTTGCCCTTACTAAGTTAGCGTTGCTAATTGCCCGTTTATACTAATCTCTATACATGGAAACATTGAGAGATGCCCCAGTGAAACCCCTGAGTGGAAGATATATTCCTCCTTGTTTCCATTGTGCAGTGTAATTCTTCTTCTTCATAGGTAACTTCATAGAATATTCTCCCTATGGAAACCATGGCCTCTAACCAGTCAGAGCCTAAAATCGCAGGCAGAAATCACAAGTTTCACAACTGAGTCAGTTAGAGTGATGATAAGATGGGCCTATCTTATATCTCATCTTTATTCTTACATTCTACACCATATAAAAACAAATATGTTCAGGACATATATAGACTTTCATGGGTACTGCTATCCACCCATCTATCTGGCAACTAAAAGTCTGCCAAGTTCTGAGTGGCATCCAGTGTAAGAGAAGGCTTGGATTAGGTGCAGAGTGAGATACAAGCTGCCCGTCATTTTGGAGATATGACTTAGAATATCTATTTTTGCTGAAGGTTCCAGCCTGTCAAGGATACTTTGTGGAGTCTCTAGCAGGCCCCAATAAAAGAGTCACATAGCAGACCCCTAATGGCTGCTTAAATTTAAAATAATTAAAACTAAATAAAATTAAAAATTCAATCCCTCAATCTCATGACTCACATTTCAAATGCTCAATTGCCACATGTGATTAGTGGCCACTGTATGGGGCAGCGAAGCTATAGAATATTTCCATCATTACAGAAAGTTCTTTAGACATACCTGCTCTACACAATGAAAAAAAAAAGATTGTCCTTTAAGAATTGGTTAAAACTGTGCTGTTGGATCCTAATAAAGACTGAGCACCTAACCATAGGACACAGAGTTATCATGTGATGGGAGTTGTGCATCATGAACTGGGTGTTGTCAAAGCCACTGAATTGTAAATTGGGGCTGAGTAAAAAAAAGAGAGAGGCTTATAAATTGGGTCCAGAAAAATGCATGTAAGAGAGAAAAAAGCTTATTGGTATCAAAGTATATAATATTAACAATAGAAAAGATCTTTGAGAACTGATTAGTCAATCTTATAGGTAACTTGCAGAGCTCTTCAATGTATACAAAAATTGAGAGGGAGAGAAAATGCCTCATGTCCACAAACCAGCCTATATCAGGATGGGAATAATTCAATATCATCTCCTAGTGATCTTTCCGTTAAAGCACCTGGCTGCATTTAAAGGTGGGGAATGTAAATCAGAATCTGGAAAGCACCGTTTCGCAAAACTGGCTACTGTGAGAATGGCAGTAGTCACAATTCAACATAACACACCCTCCAATCTCTCAAAGAATGCTACAAAGGAAGTTTCTAATGAGGTAATAAAGCATATGGTATGGTTTGAATGTGTCCTCCAAAGTTCATGTGTTGGAGACTTAATCCTCAATGTAATAGTGTTGAAAGGTGGGACTTTTAAGAGGTGATTAGATGATGAGGGCTCTGCCCTCATGAATAAATTAATTCCGTTCTCATAGGAGTGGGCTGGTTATTACAAGACTGATTTCCTGATAAAAGGATGAATTTTCCCTCTTTCCCTTTCTTCTCTCTCTCACACAGGCATGCTCTCTTGCCCTTCATCTTTCTGCCATGGGATGATGCAGCAAGAAAGCCCTCACATGGGCCCCTTGACTTTGGACTTCCCAGCCTTCAGAACTATAAGAAATAAATCTCTGTTTCTTATAAGTTACCTTGTCTTGGGTATTCTATTATAGCAGCACAAAACAAACAAAGACATCTATCTATGGAGCTGTGAAAAATGCAGCAATGAACATGGGAGTGCAGATATGTCTTAGATACAGGTTCCATTTCTTTTGGATATTTACCCAGAAGTGGGATTGCTGGATAATATGGTAGTTCTATTGTTAACATTGTGAGAATTCTCTATACTGTTTTCCACAGGGCCTGTACCATAATTTACATTCCCACCAACAGTGTACAAGGGTTCCTTTTTCTCTATATCCTTGCCAACACTTATTACCATTTTTTAAATAACAGTCATCCTAAGAGGTGTAAGGTGATGTCTTGTGGTGGTTTTGATTTACATTTCCCTGATCATTAGTAATGTTGAACACCTTTTATATGCCTGCTGGCTATTATATGTCTTCTTTGGAGAAATGATTATTCATGTTCTTTGCCCATTTTTCAATCAGTCATTTCTTTTGTTGCTATTAGGCTGTAGGAGTTCCTTATATATTTTGAATAATAACCCTTTATCAGATTTGTGCTTTGCAAATATTTTCTACCATTCAGTAGGTTGTCTTTAAATTTTGTTGATTATTTCTTTTGCTGGGCAGAAAATTTTTAGTTTGCTGTAATCCCATTTGTCTAATTTTGTTTTTGTTGCTTGTCCTTTTGATGTCACAACCAATAGATAGATCATTGTCAGGGCCAATTTCAAGAAGCTTTTCCCCTATGTTTTCTCTTAGGAGTTTTATGGTTTCAATTCTTACACTTAAGTCTTTAATCCATTTTGAGTAGATTTTCATGTATGATATGAGACAAAGTTTCAATTTTATTCTTTTACATGTAAATATCTAGTTTTTCCTATACCATTTGTTGAGGCTATCCTTTCCCCATTGTGTCATCTTGACATGCTTGTTGATGATCAGTTCACTGTATACATAATAGTTTATTTCTGGGCTCTTTATTCTGTTCCATTGGTCTATATGTCTTATTTTTTCCAGTAACATACTTTTTTATTACTGTAGTTTTGTGATATATTTTGAAATTAGGAATTATGATGCCTCCAGGTTTGGGTTTTATTTTCCTCAGAATTTCTTTGGCTATTTGGGGATTTTTGTGGTTTCATACAAATTTTAAGATTGTTTTCCTATTTATGAAAAAAAACAGGACTGCATTGATAAGGATTGCACTGAATCTATAGATTACTTTTGGTAGTCTGAACATTTAACAATATTAATTTTTACAACCTATGTACCTGGAATGTCTTCCTATTTATTTGTCTGCTTCAATTTTTTCATGAATGTGTTATAATTTTAAGTGGACAGATCTTTTATTAGTTAAGGTTAATCCTAAGATTTTTATGCTTTTTGATGCTATGAAAATGGGATTGTTTTCTTAATTTCTTTTTCTTATTTTTAATAAGAATAAATTATATTTACAATTTTTTATAGGGTCCCAGGTACTCTTACAAAAATACATTGTGACTTTTATAAAATTATTAAAACATATAAAAATTATTTCTTTCTTCCTTTAAATAATCTGAGAGGAAGATGTCATCCTTATTACAGATAAGGAGTCTATGGCACAGAGTATCTAAGATAGCGAGCCCAATATCATGAAACTAGTGGGTAGTTGAATTGAAATTTGAGTCAAGATGATTGCATACCTGGGATTCCATTGGTCAGCAATGTAATGCTTCACCTAGCCAGTGGCATTTCTTAAATCCATATTGATTGATTTATTAAATATTTATTTTATATTTACCATTGTGTGTGCACTTTCACAGCATATAGATAGGATCATATTCTTAAATAATTCACCATATAATGGGGGAAAAGTAGGTACATTATTAAGTTTAATGCAAGGTATGATAAATTCAGATAATTGCTATGCATGTGAAGAAGACGAGACATTAAAAATTACTAAGAATTTTGGAGTACAACACTTGGCTTAAATTGCCCAATCATGTAAACATATCACATTAATTCTGTGGGTAAGTTTTATTATTTCATTCTCTAGATGAGATCACTTAGGGCAAGAACCGTCAAAGATTGCCCCAAATCACACAACTAGTATGAGGCAGAGCTGCATCTAAATTCGGATGGTCTAACTCAAAAGCTTGGATTTTTAAATGCTTGTGAATCTAACTCCACATCCAGGTAGGGGAGAGATTAAAGGCCTGATAACACTGGCAGCATTTAAAATGAGTTATAAAAAATGAATTGATTTTTCATAGAACCATAGAATTTCACAGGTGAGCAAGGCTTTTTGATATCCTCTACTTTTTGATATCCCCTTTGTTTTACAGTTGAGGTAAAGAGAATTGTGAACAAGCAGAGATTTGTGGAAAAAGGAAACAAAGAGCGTATTTCATGAAGAGGAAGTAGCATGAAAAATTTTATAGGTCTATTATAGTAGGTTGGTATTTTTTTATTTCAAAATATTACAGGGGTACAAATGTTTTTGGTTACAAGGATTGCTTTTGTAATGCTTGAGTCAGGATTATAAGGGTGTCCGTCACCCAGGTAGTGTTCATTTTTCCTGTTAGGTAGGTTTTCACCCATCCCCTTCTCCACCCTCCCCCCCGATTGATTTCCATTGAGTTATACTTCCGTCTATGCACTGGTGTGCTTATCAGTTGGTTCCAATTTAATAGGGAGTACATGGGGTGACTGTTTTTGCATTCTTTAGATATATCACTTAGCATATTGGTCTCCAGTTCAATCCAAATTGTTGCAAAAGACATTAAGTCATCCTTCTTCATGGCTGAGTAGCATTCCAAGGTACACATATGCCACATTTTGTTAATCCACTCATGAATTGATGGGCATTTGTGTTGATTCCACATCTTTGTGATTGTGAATTGTGCTACAATAAACATTTAAGTGCAGGTCTCTTTTTAATAAAATGATTCTTTTCCTTTGGGTAAATATCCAGTAGTGGAATTGCTGGATAGAATGGTAGGTCTATTTTTAATTATTTGAGGTATATCCATCCTGTTCTCCATAGAGTTGTACTAATTTGCAGTCCCACCAACAGTGTAAAAGTGTTTCTTTCTCTCTGCATCCACACCAGCATCTATTGCTTTTGGACTTTTTAATAAAAGCCATTCTAACTGGGGTAAGGTGATATCTCATTGTGGTTTAAACTTTCATTTCCCTGACAATTGTTGACATTGATCATTTTTTCATATGTTTATTGTCCATTTGTCTATCATCTGTTGAATAGCTTCTGTTCATGTCTTTTGCCCACTTTAATGGGATTGTTTGATTTTTTTTCTTGTTGATTTGCTTTAGCTCTTTGTAGATTATGGTTATTAGCCCTTTATCAGATAAATAGCTTGCCAATATTTTCTCCCATTCTGTGGATAGTCTATTTGCTCTGTTGATTATTTTTTGGCTGTGCAGAAGCTTTTTAATTTAATCAAGCCCCATTTATTTATTTTTATTGTTGCTGTGATTGGCATTGTGGTCTTCTTCATAAATTATTTGCCTAGGCTGATATCTAGAAGAGTTTTTTCCAACATTTTCTTCTAGAGTTCTTATGGTTTCATGCCTTACATTTGAGTCTTTTATCCATCTTGAATTAATTATTGTGAGTGGTGAGAGATATGGATCCTGTTTCATTCTTCTCTTTATGGCTATCCGGTTGTCCCAGCACCATTTATCGAATAGGACTTCTTTTCCCCATTGTATATTGTCTGCTTTGCCAAGGATCTGTTGGCTGTATGTGGACGATTTTATGTCTCAGTTTTCTGTTCTGTTCCATTGGTCTATGTCTATATTTTTGTGCCAATACCATGCTGTTTTGGTTACTATAGCCTTGTAGCATAGTTTGAAGTTCGGTGACGTGATGCCTCCAGATTGGTTCTTTTTGCTTGTGATTGCTTTGGCTATTCAAGCTCTTTTCTGGTTCCAAATGAAGCATAGTTATTTTTTCTATGTCTGTGAAATATGACATTGGTATTTTGCTGGGGATTGCATTGAATCTGTAATCACTTTGGGAAGTATGGACATTTTAACAATGTTTATTCTACTGATCCATGAGCATGATATGTTTTTCCATTTGTTTGAATCATCAACGATTTCATTCCTCAGTTTTTTGTAGTTCATTTGTAGAGATTTTTCACCTCCTTAGTTAAGTATATTCCTAGGTATTTTATTTTCTTTCTATTTATGGTGAATGGTATTAAGTCTTTGATTTGACTCTCAGCTTGACTGTTATTGCTGTATAGGAGTGCTACTGATTTGTGTACATTGATTTTGTCTTAATTTCTTTTCCAAATAGCATTTTTTTGGTATACATAAACACAACTTCTTTTGTATGTTGATTCCATATTCTGAAACTTTACTGAATTCTTCTATTAGCACTAACAGCATATGTGTGTGCGTATATGTGTGTGTGTGGTATCTTCAGGGGGTTCTACATATAAAATTATGTTATCTATAAACAGAAGTTTTTCTTCCAGCATATATGCCTTTTATTTCTTTTTTATGCCTACTTGGTTTAACTAGGACTTCTAGTACTATGTTGAATATAAATGGTGAGGGAGGGCATCCTTGCCTTGTTCCAGATCTTGGGGGAAAAGCTTTTGGTTTTTTTGCCACTGAGTATAATGTTAGCTCACATTAAAAGGATAATACACCATGACCAAGGGGATTAATCCCAGGGATTCAGGTATGAGTCACTATTCACAAATCAATCAATGTGATGTACCATATTAACAGAACAAAGGATAAAAATCACCTGACCATCTCAATAGATACAGAAAAAGAATTTGACACAATTCAACTCGATTCTATGACAAAAAAAGGTCTTAAAAACAAGGTATACAGTGAACTTACTTCTGTTCTTATAAACTTTTACTTTTATATTTATTATTTCCTTACTTGTGCTTTCTTTTTTTTTTTTTTCCAGATGTCAAAATAAAAAGAGAAAAAGTTTATTAATTGATTTCATGAGAAAACACAATCTTTTAAACTTTTGGACTATTGCTTAAAGAGTATTTACAGAACTATCTCACTTCAAAGCTTCCTTGCAAAAGAAAGAAGTA
>CAUYRB010033929.1:0-24576 GCA_963574695.1 Propithecus perrieri | reverse complement strand
CACGAGTAGCTGGGACTACAGGCATGCGCCACCATGCCCGGCTAATTTTTTCTATATATTTTTAGTTGTCCAGCTAATTTCTTTCCATTTTTAGTAGAGACGGGGTCTTGCTCTTGCTCAGGCTGGTCTCGAACTCTTGAGCTCAAACAATCCACCCGCCTCGGCCTCTCAGAATGCTAGGATTACAGGCGTGAGCCACCGCGCCCGGCCAAGAATTTAATTTTGAGACAAGCCAGCAGAGCTTCTCAGGCTGGTGCTCAGAAGCACATGGCCACAATGAGCTGCACCGTCTCCGGGAAAAGGGCGTCCAGAAGGTTGTGGTGCAAAGAGGGAACGCTTTCCACGTGCTCTTCCTGACTTCTAAAGGGTTTGTATGCATCAGGCGAGATGTGAAACTGAAAAGTCACAAAGTAATGCACAGGGGCGAGAGGAGTCAGATAAACAAATGCTGACTTAGAGAAATGAAGGATGGGTTTTGGTCCCGAAAGGAGAGGACCGAGTGCGGGGCCTGCAGTGGACTGTGCCTGAGTTGTGTGTGCACCTTGAAAGCTCCCCAGCGCAGACTCGGGCAGAGGCTCCTTCGCCTGGGCACTGGCAGGAGATCCTTCTGTGTAACTGGCCTTCAGGGGGTTGAGGCATCGTGATTCGGGGTCATGGTTGCCTTGTGCGTGGCTGGTGGGAGCCCAGATGTGGGCATGACGAGGCTGGGTCCTGCGAGGGAGGGTGTCAGTGGGTATGGTCATGGGCCTGGACTGTCAGGTCTGAGGACACAGAGCCACCTTTGTCATGCCCAGGGGCTCCACCTCCCTTTGACAGAGGAGGGACAGGACCATGTGGGGGTGGGTGTATGTGAGGCAAGAAAGGGCCGTAGGCTCTGAGGGGCTGGATCTGTACGCATTTGTCATAGGAAATGACAGACCCTGGATGCGAGAATATTTAGTGAGAGAGTCTGTAAAGTGGATTCCGAAGGAGAAGTTAAGATTTATATTTTCCTTTGTTGAGAGGAGAGAGATTCTATAGTGTTGAGTTTGAGGAGCTTTCACACCTGGCCAGGAGCCTGTTCTCATTGGCTGTGCTGTGGTCACCGTGTGAGCTCCACACTGGGTTGTAGCTGAGTTTGGGCGGGGATGAGCGATGGAGGTCTCAGGTTCAGAAAGAGTTTATGTTTAGGACTTGGTTAAGCTGGAGGGGCTAGAGGGAGTTACAGACCAGAACAGAGAAAAGCACTGCTGACTTTTCTTGGGAATGCTGGGGATTGGATCACCTTTGACCTTCTTTATTCACCTAACTGGGGGACGAGGGGAGGCGGCACTATTTCTCTTGGTGTTAGAGGAAGATTTGAGCGTACTCAGGCACTGGTCTCTATCTCTGCCTTCTTTGAACAGAATCAAAATTAGGACCTTTTAGATGTTTAGGTAATTCCTCTTAAAAAATAAACAGGGGAGGGGGGAAAATAAGAAAAAGGGAAGAGAAAGGAGATCATAAACTTACCTTCCAAATAAATGGATATGTAACAGATGACCCAAGCCCACTAGGCTTCAGGGGTCATGATATCCAAATGAAATATTTTGAGTCTGCATCCTATGTTCGATAGAAAGTTTCTCCCTAGGCCCCTGTCACTATTTCCATGGTATTGCGGGGAGCATATGTCCTAGTCAGTCTGTGCCCGGATTCACTCCTGCTTTGACCATCTCTGAGCTCTGTTGCTGTTTTTCTCCCTCTTGTCAGCCTGCCTGGCCCCACTTGGGATGCTCCCTTCATTTCTCCAAAGCCCAATACAATTTTATGTGTTATAGATTTGTATTGCCACTGGAAGGTATAGGGCGTGGGGGGGGGTGGTAATTGTGGCACACAGCAGGAGACAAGTTTGGGATAGCACTGCTTCTGGAAATTTTTTGGATACTCCCCACCACAGAGAATTTCTCCCTGGTGGTGTGTCCTTGAGGGTCAGACCTGCATGTGACCCAGCACCTCTTTCTCCTGGCCCCTTTCTCTCTTTCCCAGGTCACTTACCCTCTTTCCAGAGCTGCCCTCGGAAATACGAAATTCTTTTCCCTTTATTATATACAGAAAAATTAACCCTCTCCCCTCCTTTTTAGAACATCTCTACTGGTTTCCTTTTCACCTCTAAAGAGCCATATCAGGGTATTGCTTTAAACAGAACAATATCCCCTAATAAAAATTTTTCTACTCCCCAAGGTTGCAAGATCAGCGACAGTCTGTGTTTTAGACCACACTTCGTTTTTAGACAAGGTGTTGTGTTTATTCCTTTTTTGAATAGCTAATACATGAACATGGCACAACCTTTAGAAGGAACAAACATGCAAACAGTGCAAAGAAAGTCTCCTTTACTCCTGTCCTTTAGCCACTCAGTTCTCCTCTGCGCTATTACTTAGTTTTTGTGTAGTCTTCCAGAGATATTCTATGCGTATACTAACAAGTGAATTTCTTATTTTCCAGCTTTATTGAAATGTAATTAGCAATTAAAAATTGTATATATTTATGGTGTACAATGTGATGTTTTGATATATGTATACATTGTGAGATGCTCACCACACTCAAGCTAATTAACATATCCATCAGCTCACACAGTTACCTTATTTTTTGTGGTGAGAACATGAAAGATCTACTGTCTTAGCATATTTCAAGTATGTAGTATGGTAATATTAACTATAGCCACCATGCTGTACATCACTTGTATATTTAAGTCTTTAATCCATTCTGAGTTGATTTTTGTATGTGGTGTGAGATAAGGGTCCAATTTTGTTCTTCTACATTTAGATATCCAGTTTCTCAACATCATTTATTAAAGAGACTATTCTTTTCCCTTTGTATATTATTGGCATCTTTATTGAAAATCAATTGGCTATACACCCATTGTTTCATTTCTGGGCTCTCTACTCTGTTCCCTTGGTCAATGTTTTCATTTCTTTGCCAAGTACCATGCTGTTTTAATTATAATACTATAGCTTTGCAGTATAGTTTGAAATCAGGTAGTATGATACATATAGCTTTGTTCTTTTTGCTTATGATTGCCTCAGATATTCATTTTTTTGTGGTTATATATGAATTTTAGGATTTTTTTTATTTATATGATAAAAGACATTGGAAGTTTGATAGGGATTGCATTGAATCTGTAGATCACTTTGGATAGTATGGACATTTTAACAATATTAATTCTTCCAATTCATGAACATGGGATATCTTTCCATTTATTTGTGTCTTCTTTAATTTCTTTTATCAATGTTTTATAGTTTTCAGTGTACAGGTCTTTCACTTCCTTGGTTAAATTTATTTCTCAGTATCTTGTTTTTTTTGTAGCTATTATAAATGAAATAGTTCTGTTGATTTCTTTTTCAGATAGTTCATTTTTAGTGTAATGATTTTTTTGTGTGTGTTGATTTTTATCCTGCAACTTTGCTGTATTTCTTTATTAGTTCTAATAGTTTTTGGGTGGAGTTTGTAGGGTTTTCTATATGTAAGATTATGTCATCATCAAATAGTGACCATTTCACTTCTTCCTTTTCTATTTGAATGCCTTTTATTATTTTCTCTTGCATAATTGCTCTTGTGAGGACTTCCAATATTATGTTGAATAGAAGTAGTGAGAGTGAACATCTTATATTGTTCCAGATCTTAGAGAAGTTGCTTCCAATTTTTTACTGTTGAGTATAATGTTAACTGTGTGTTTCTTATATATGACCTTTACTGTGTTAAGGTGCATTCCTTCTCTACCTAATTTGGTGAGTTTTTTTTTTTTTAATGATGAAAGGATGTTGAATTTCGTCAAATGGTTTTTCTGCATCTTATGAAACGATCATATGAATTTTGTCCTTGATTCTGTTAATGTGATAAGTTACATTTATTGATATGAATATTGAACCATTCCAGGGATAAATCCCACTTGATCATGATGGATGATCCTTTAAATGTGTTATTGAATTCAATTTGCTAGTATTTTGTTGAGGATTTTTGCATTTATGTTCATCAAAGAAATTCTTCTTATATAAGAAAAACAAAATTCTTCTTATGCAGAAGAATGGTAATGACTTACAATAGCCCTAGGAAATTAATACATTGGCTTTCTCTGACCATTTCAGCAGAAGAAGGGGAGGTATTATCTCTTCTTGCTAAGTAGAGGTAGAAGTACAGGTTAACCACTTGTCCACCATTGACAACAAAGAAGGTGGGCAACAAAGAATGGTGCTGAGCAGGGTGGAATTTCTAGCTTCATTGGTGGCTCCTGACACTGCAGTAGAGTTATCCTTTTTTTGGCTGAGTGATGGTAAAAGTCTTAACTCTCCACTAAGCCTCCTCTGATACCACTCCAGTGGGGAGAAGAGGGGAGTACCTTATTACTTCCAGGTGGGGGAAATCCAGGCTCCCTCTTTGGTATCCACTGGCTTTGTGATTAGGGAGGGAGTAGGTGGTTATAGCCAGCTGATGGGATGAAAGTTCTGGTTCATTACTTGTCCTTCCTTTACACCACAATGGCAGGGGCGTTGGCGTGCTTGTAAGAATGGATGAAATTCCCTACTCTGCCTCTGCTAGTATAAATGGGTTGGGGCCACAGGTTTTCTATGGTATTTGGCTGACTTAGGGTGGCTATTGTCTAAATGTCTTCTCCTTTGATAGGCTGTCCCTCTCCTAGTCCTCTGACTAGTAATGGTAGGTTTTTGTTGGGGCTTGTTTTTGTCTGCTTCAATTGACATTTTGGGGTACCTGGCTTCTTTGTCTGAAATATATTAGTGTGAGGCAAAAAGAAAACCCAGAGAGGGCACCACCATTGTCATTCTTCCAGTTCCTATCCAGTCAGCCTTCTCCTCACATTTCAGAGTCTTTTTATGTTTGTTTTATATGTGATGTCCAAAATTTTAGTTGCACTTAGCAGGAGGAATTGGGAAAATCACATCTACCTTGTCTTCCTGGACGTAGAAATCCTTACAATGTATTTGATATCACTACTCTGAGATCCACTTATAAACTCTGCAATAAACTTCCATTTCTTGCTTCCTTAACCAGAAACAACAGCTTTTGAATCCCCGTTTTGTAAGAGGAGCACATTTAATGCTTCCAAATAAAGTATACCATAGATAGCCAATCCCATTCTTTCTATTCCTTTTAACTTTCTTATCTCTGTCAGCAATACATTTAATTTGTACACTGACAAGACCAATAATATTGTTTTGTGAACATGGTTGGAACTGCTATGATTTCTCTATAGGTTGATATTAAGATTTAAAAATCAATAAAATATTTTCTTATTATTATGACTATGTAAATAAATGTTGCTTACTTTAAACCTAGCAATCAACTAGGGTTAAATAATTTTCTTCTTTGTGGATTAAATATCATAACATTGCAGCATTCATTGCAGAAAGTTCCTTCTTTAAATTTTAAGTATATCTTCCTTTTCTACCCTTCATTCCTTTTGGCATTTAATCAAATTTTTCTAAGTTCCAAATCTTACAATCTCCCTGATTCTCCAATCTCACCTAGTTTCTTCCTACATAATTTACATTTGGGATTAGATCCACTCTTTTTTCAGGAAAGAGAAAGAGTGGATGTAATTCAGAAGATATATTTTCTCAGAAAATTATTCTGGAATAATTTATATACATAAATTATTAGCTATATCAATATAGATATATAGAGAGAATATAAACTGTTCTAGATTATTATAGATAATCTAATCTATGTTTTCCTGTTTCATTTTGGTTTTCTCCTTATTTTCTTTGCATATGCCTCCATTAAATTCCTAAGAAAGGAAACTTTCTGAGACCTGTATATCACTTAAGAGTTCTTTCTTGCAGGCAACATAAGCTTGCTTTTAGTATCTTAAGAAAAAAGAGAATAACTGGAAGAATATTGATATCTCAGAGAGTTGATGTCTGTCCATAAAACCAGGAGTAGGATAGGAGGAACCACAAAGCAGGCATCAAGAAACAGAGCCACCGACTCCCTAGAAGGAGTGTCTTGGAGAGAGTGCCACTGTTCTGCTGTTGCTGACATCAATGCGAAGAGAAGGAGCTCCAAGACTGTTTAGTCTTTACATTCATGGTTCAATGGAGAGGAGTCATTTTGCTTGAATCTGGACCATGGGCTCATCATACTGTAGCACAGACCACGTGGCAGAAGTGGGAGGGACTAGCCCCTCAGCTTTAGGAATGGTGAGTGGGCAGTGGGACGTAGCAGTCAGGAATTTCCTTCCACTAAGATTGTGCATAATGAGGAAAAGGTAAAGATCTGTAAGAATATCACGATCCTATTAGGAAGGAAGTTAGGTGCTAGGCAGCTCAAACCTGGCAAATCAAGTAGCCCCTACATGATTTATGCTGTACTCATACTTGTTTGATAGACGTGAAGACTGAGAATGATTTGTCACGGTTGTGGAAGGCATTGCTCCATCATCTTCTAACATGCAGTGTGCTGCTAAGAAGTCTGTCTATTCCTTTGTGGGTGAGGTTTTTAATTTATGGGAGCTTAAAAACCCTTTTCTTTATCATTGGTGTTCTGAAGTTTCACATCAAGCATCTAGGTAAAGATCTTTCTTCATTCATCATCCTGAGCACTTGCTGGGCTTTTTCAAACTGAAGACCTTCAGTTCTGGAAAATTCTTTTCTCTTGGCATTTGATAGCTCCTTTCCCTCCTTTCCTTAGTTCTCTCTTCCTGAGATGCTATCAGGAGGAGGCTGGACCTGCTGGATTGCTTCTCTATGTCATTTGTTCCGTCACCTCCTCTCATTTTTTTTTTTTCTGTTTTTGGAGGGCTAACTTTCATCTATCCCCCTCACCTCCCATCTCCTCCAGCCCTAAGAAATCACTAATCCGCTTTCCATCTCTATATATTTCCCTGTTCTCAATATTGCATATGAATGGGCTCAAATAGTATGTGGTCTTTTGTGACTGGCTTCTTTCACTTAGCAAAATGTGTTCAAAGTTTATTCATGTTGTAGCATATATTACTACTTCATTACTTTTTATGGCTGAATAGTTTTCTATTGTGTGGAGATACCACGTTTTGTTTACCTGTATATCAGTTGATGGACCTTTGGTTGTTTCCACCTTTGGATATTATGAATAAGGCTACTATAAACATTTATGTGTAAGTTTTTTGGGTAGGCATATATTTTTATTTTTCTTAGATATATACCTTGGAGTGGAATTCCTGAGTCATAATGGATTGTAGATCTATATATAAATGTTAAAACTCTTAAACATTTACAAGAATAAATAACTGGGGGGTTGAAGAGGAGAGAATGGGAAGAGTTGAGGTATTAGTTATATCTGAAATACATTATTTTTAAAATGATCTGAAAATATTTGCAGCCAAATGTTACAATTGTGAAATTTGAATGAGCTCACATGAATGTTTGTGATATCATGGTTTGTGTTTTTCTCTATGTATAAAATATTTCATGATAAAATATAGTAATACATTACTATGAGGAATAGTAATGAAATAATTAACAGTAATGAAGATTATATATAAAATAATATAGTTTTGTAGTTAAAAATCCAAGAAGATAGATTTGACTATGAAAAACTCAAAATTTTTGTATGGTAAAAATCACCGTAAACCCAATTAAAAGATAAAATTATAAAATGTTTGCAACACCTACAATAGTCAAAGGTTAGTAAACTTAAAATACATAGTTGTTTTAAATTCATAATAAAAGATGGATGCCAATAGAAAAAATTAAACCAATAACATGAATAATAAACTTACAAAAATACAAATAAATATAAAAATGATTATTTCATTAGTAATTGAATGCCGAGAGTAGAGACCACTTTTTCCATATCTGATTGGCAAGGGTAAAACAGATGACAATTCTCATGGTTGGCAAGGGTGTGAGAAAATGCTCAGCCTTATACCTGGCTTCTGAAGATGAGTTGGTACAACTCTTTTCTTGGGCAATTTGGCAGTACAATAAAAGATTGTTAAAAATATGACAGTTTGATCCAGAAATTTCACTTCTAGGAGACAGTATAGCACTGAGAGAGCCCAATTCTTGAAGCTAGAATTCCTTGGCTCAAATTCTGGTTCCACAGTTTGCTAACTCTGTAACTTTGGAAAGGATACTTCAGCTCTTTGGGCCTCAGTTTCCCTAATCTGTAAAATTCAGGAAAATAATTCCTAGGATATTGTGATGCTTATATGTGTAAATATACATAAAGACAATTTAGAATGTATTTGTCACATGGCGAGTACTATATAAATGTCTGTTCTTCCTCTTCCTCCATCTCATCATTTTGTTAGAATAAAATTTTCAGCCAACTTTTGCCTGACCTGTAGCTTTGATTCTGAAGGGCAGTTTCCCTCCCAGGGTAGACTCAGCAATATCTTCTTGTGCCTCTGCTTGACCCACTCACAGAACTCTTTGACTGTTTCCAACATACAGCTTCTGCCCACTGTCAACTCTGACCCTGCCTCCCCTTAGTGCCATTTAATCACCTGGTCTCATTCTCACTCACTCATCCCCTGCTCCTATTTCTATCTGACCCATCATTAACCCTGGCCTGGAAACTTGCTTTTATGCCTGGGTGCCCCATCATCACATGCTTACCACTTGGAAGTATTATAGGAGACCTCTGCTGGCTGTAGTTTATTTATTGTTCACACAAGCCAAAATATGGGCAAAAGGGACAACGTTGAAAGAAGTTTGGTGAAAGATCTTCCTTTTTCCATGTGTGTGAATTAGGCATCCCCTCAGAGAAGACTTAGAATCACTAATTCCTAACATGTAAAATGTTTCCATTCCTTATCTTAGTTAGCTGGTGACTCATGTAACTTTTCATCACTCTTCAGTACACATTAATGTTATGGAGCACATACTCTATGTCAGGCACTGGACCTGGCACAGAAGACGCAAGTTTGAATGGGACATGTTTGGCCCTCAAGCAGTCACACACTTAGATCATCATGTAAACAAGAAATTACAGAGAAGTGGGATAAAGACAAGCATAGAGTTGTGCACATATTTCCATGGGGGCACAGAGGAGGGAGTGGCTGGCCTGGTCTGAGTTCAGTGGTGGATTTACAGAAGACTTGATTTTGAGTAGTCTGGAGGACATGTCTAATCATGGGACTGGCATGTACAAAAGCATGGAACTGTACCAGAAGCCTGGGTTGCACTGTAGTGGTGATACCTGGTATGGCTGGAGCAGGAGATGGAGGTGGAAATTGGCATGGTATGAAAACAGAGCATCAGCAGGAGGCCATATCACAGAGGGCACTGCTTGTCAAAGATTGGATATAATTTCCAGATAATAAGGATTTTAAAGCAGGGGAGTGACAAGACCAGATTTGTGTTTTATTATTACAATTTGGGGCATGATGTGGGAGATAGATTGCAGATGGAGAAATGAAACTGACACCTTCTGCAAGAGCCAGGACATGTCTGGAAAAGTGGAGGTGGGGAAGGAGAGGGAAAGATACATTCCTTTGGCAGAACCTGGTGATCATCGGATCTGGTGAGTGAGGGAGAGAGAGCATTAAAAAGGATGACTCTTGGATTTCTGACTCTGGCCACCAGGTAGATAATAGGCCCATTAACCAAAGTAGGGTATACAGAAGAACATCTGGTTTGATGGGTAATAAAGATACTGAGTTAACTTTTGGAAATGCTGAATATGAGATGCTTGTGGGACATCCAGAGGGAAATATACAGAATGTCAATAAAAATACAGGTCTGTTGCACAAGAACAGAAGCATGGACTGGGGATGTCTATTTGAGAGTCATGATCATACCTGTCATAATTAAAGTAATTGGATCAGATAAATTTGCCTAGTGTGAGCATGAGGAGTGAGAAGTTCAGTGCACTGAAATAGAATTGTGGAGAATATTAACATGTAAAGTGGACACCAATCTGATCTGTACAGTTGTGCAGGTCGTACAGTACACATTTCCAGGCTCTGATCATATCACAATCTAGGAGAAAAGCAGCACACAACATGTTTAGTACACAACATGTGTGGCTTTATATGGCAACTAGGTAAAGAGAAAGTACTTGTTTAAAGCAAAGTAAGAATAATAGAGACAGGAGCAGAGCTAGGAAGGCATGTGACACAGAAGCCACGGGAGCAGGATATTTCTCTAGGCAGGAATAATAAACTATGTCTGAAAGCTCTGAAGAAATCTAGTAGTTTAGTCCCAAGGATCTGCTTGATAGGAACTCTTTGGTGACCTTGGGGAGAAAGATTTCCATGCATTGGTGGGGACAAAAATCCTAGCTTGATGGGTTGAAGCATGTCCGAAGGTGAGGCAGTGGAGGTTACACATGTAGATCATGTTCAACTGTGTTGAGCCTGTGACAAGGACAGGAGGTGGCTAAAGGGAGCAGAGCATCATGGGAAAGTTCTTCCTGTACATGGTTGCAATTCATTGTGTACCACAGACAAGAGAAGTTGGAGGATGACAAGTAAGAAAGGAAGAGGAGATGACTGTGGTGAGGGGAGGCAGAACAAGATGGACGAATAGAACCATTCAGGGATTGTCCCCCCACAGGAACAGCAAATTGAACAACTATGCACACAAGAAAGCACCTTCATAAGAACCAAAAATCAAGTGAATGATCAATCACAGTACCTGGTTTTAACATTATATCAACAAAAGAGGCACTGAAGAGGGTAGGAAGGACAGTCTTGCATCACCTATGCCACCCCTCCCCCATCCCACGGCAGTGCAGCACCAGTACCAGTGGAGAGAGAGTCTATGTGCTTGGGAGGAGGGAAAGTGAAGTGATTGTGGGACTTTGCATTGGAACTCAGGGCCTTCCTATCACAGGGAACACAACACAACACAGGGAAGAATTCCAGCACTCATGGAGGGAGCATTTAGACCAGCCCCGGCCAGAGGGGAATCCTCTGTCCCAGCAATAGGAACCTGAGTTCTACCTAGCTCCATCTTTGGCTGACAAAAGTGTCCTGGGGCCTGAAATAAATTTGGAAGTCAGTCAAGTCACAAAGACTTGGGAAAATTCTGTGGCTGCACTGGGCTTGGAGCCAGTGGACTTGGGGTGCAAGTGACCCAGTGAGACACTAGCAGTGGTGGTCAAGTGAATGCCTGTGTCACCCCTCCCCCAACTCTAGGCAGTGCAGCTCAGGGACAATCTTCTTCCACTTGGGGAAAAGAAAGGGAAGAATACAGAGGACTTTGTCTTGAAACTTGGGTATCAGCTCAGCCACAGTAAAATAAAGTACCAAGCAGACTCCTGAAGCCACTGAGTCCAGGCCTTAGTTCCTGGACAGCATTTCTAGACCTACCCTGGGCCAGAAGGGAATCCACTACCTTAAAAGGAAGGACCCAATCCTGGCAGGATTCACCACCTGTTAAATAAAGAGATCTCTGGCCTTGAATAAATATCAGAGGTAGCCAGGCAGCAGTTGCCACAGGCCTTGGGGGAGACTGGGCTGGTTTCAGGTGGGACTAGGCATAGTCTCCATTGTGGTAGCCACTAGGGAGTGATCACATCACTCCTACTCCAACTCTAGGCAGCCCGGCATGGAGAGTGAGACTCCTTCTGTTGGGGGAAAGTGAGGGAAGAGAGTGAGACACTTTGCCTGGTATCCAGGGAACTCTCTTATTTCTTACCCAAGCCCACCAAGGTGATACCACCAGACATCTCCAAGAGTTGCAGTATTACCTGGTTTGGGGCACCCCCTACCTACTGCTGATATGGTTGCAGTGACCAAAGACTTAGATCCAAGTCTTGAATACCTGGAAAGCCTTCTCAAGAAGTATGGGTTCAAACAAGCCCAGACTGCAAAGATTAGAATAAATATCTAATTCTTTAATTCCCAGACATTGACAAACATCCACAAGTATCAAGAACATCCAGGAAAACATGACCTCACCAAACAAACTAAATAAGGTACCAGTGGTCAATCCCAGAATAGTGGAGATATATGACCTTTCATACAGAGAATTCAAAATAGCTGTTTTGAATAAGCTCGATGAACTTCAAGAGAACACAGAGAAGGAATTCAGAAGCATATCAGAGAAATTTAACAAAAAGCTTGAAATAACAATAACAAATTAAGAGAAATTCTAGAGCTGAAAAATTCAATCGACAAACTAAAATATGCATCAGAGTCTCTCAACAGCACAATTGACCAAGCGAAGAAAGCATGAGTGAGCTTGAGGAAAAGCTATATGAAAACACAGTTACAAGATAAAAATAATAAAAAAGAATGTAGCATGCCTACAAGATCTAGAAATAACCTCCCAAGGGCAAATCTAAGAGTTATTGGCCTTAAAGAGGAGGTAGAGAGAGAGACTGGGGTAGAAAATTTATTCAAATAAATAATAACAGAGAATTTTCCAAATCTAGAGAAAGATATCAATATTCAGGTACAAGAAGGTCATAGAACACCAAGCAGATTTAACCCAAACAAAACTACCTCAAGTCATTTAATAATCAAGCTCCAAAAGCTCACAGATAAAAAAGGAGTCTTAAAGGTAGCAAGATAAAAGAAAAAAATAACATATAAAGGATCTCCAATACATCTGGCAGCAGACTTGTCAGTGGAAACTTTACAGGCCAGGAGAAAGTGGCATGACATATTCAAAGTGCTGAAGGAAAAAATCTTAATCCTAGAATACTATCTCCTGCAAAAATAGCCCTCAAACATAAAGGAGAATAAAGACTTTCCCAGACAAACAAAAGCTGAGGAATTTCATCAATACCAGACCTGCCCTAAAAGAAAGGCTAAAGGGAGTTCTTCAATCTGAAAGAAAAGGACATCAGTGAACAATGAGAAATCATCTGAAGGTATAAAATTCACTGGTAATGATAAGTACACAAATACAGGTATTTGTGACTTGAAGTTCATTGAGATTATTCAAAACAGCTATTTTGAATTCTCTGTACGAAAGGTCATATATCTCCATCACTCTGAGATTGGTCACTAGTACCTTATCACTGTAATTGTGGTGTATAAAACCATATATCTTGAGTGGGATGGCTAAAAGACAAACCTATCAAAAATACTATTAGTAACTACAACAACTTTTTAAGAGATAGATAGTATAAAAAGATATAAATGGAAATAACAAAAAGTCAACAAGCAGGGGGGATGGAGTTAAAGCATAGAGTTTCTTTTAGCTTTCTCTTTGCTTGTTATTTTTTGTAAGCAAAGTTAAGTTGTCATTTGTGTAAAATAATTGATTATAAGATGTTTTCACAAGGCTCATGGTAACCTCAAATCAAGAAACCTACAATAGCTACACAAAAAATGAAAAGAAAGAAATTAAAACACACTATCAGAGAAAATTACTTTTACACAAAGGAAGACAGGAAGGAAGGAAGAGAGAACCACAAAACAACTAGAAATCAAATAATAACAGAGTAGTTGTAAGTCCTTACCTATCAACAATAACATTGAATGTGAATGGACTACACTCTCCCATCAAAAGACATAGAGTGGCTGAATGAATAAAAAAACCCCAAGATCTAACTATCTGTTGTCTGTAAGAAACTGACTTCACCTATAAAGACACAAATAGACTGAAAATAAAGAATGGAAAAAGATATTCCATGCAAATAGAAACCAAAAAAAGCAGAAGTAGCTATACTTCTATAAGGTAAAATAGGTTTCAAGACAAAAATTGTAAAAAGAAATAAAAATGTCATTATTAATAATAAGGGGGTCAATTCCACAAGAGGATATAACAATTCTAAATATATATGTACCCAACACAGGACCACCTGCATATATAAAGCAAATATTATCAGAGCTAAATAGAGAGGTCCCAATACAGTAATAGTTGGAGACCTCAACACTCCACTTTCATCATTGAACAGATTGTCCAGACAGAAAATCAACAAAGAAACAGCAGATTTAATCTGCACTACAGAACAAATGGATCTAATAGATATTTACGGACTGTTTCATCCAACAATTGAAGAATACACATTCTTCTTTCCTGCTCATGGATCATTCTCAAGGATAGACCATATATTAGGCCAAAAAACAAGTCTTAAAAAATTAAGAAAATTGACATCATATCAAGTATTTTCTCTATGATGGAATACATCTAGAAATAACAAGAAAAACATTAGAAATTATGCAAACACATGGAAATTAAGCAATATGCTCCTGAATGAGCAGTGTCTCAATGAAAAGATTAAGAAGGAAATTAAAAATTTTTTGAAACAAATGAAAGTTAAAACACAACAGACCAAAACTAAAAGGACACAACAAAAGTAAAAGTAGTACTAAGAGGAAAGTTTACAGCAATAAGTGCCCACACCAAAAAAGTAAAAAAGCTTCAAATGGACAACCTAATGATGCATCCTAAAGAATTGAAAAACAAGAGCAAACCAAACCCCAGGTCAGTAGAAAAAAAGAAATAACAAAGATCAGAGAGGAAATAAATGAAATTTAAACAAAAAATACAAAAGATCAACAAAATGAAAAGATGATTTTTTGAAAAGATAAAACTGTCATTTAGCTAGACAAAGAAAAAAAGAGAGAATACCCAAATAAAATCAGAGATGAAAAAGGAGATATTTCAAGCTGATACTGCAGAAATTCAAAGAATCATTAGAGAATAATATGGTAACTATATGACAATAAATTGGAGAACCTAGAAAAAATGGATAAATTCCTAGACACATAAAACTTACCAAGATTGAACCATGAAGAAATCTAAAACCCGAATAGACCTATAACAAGTAATGAGATAGACGCAGTAACAAAATGTCTCCCATCAGTGAAAAGTCCAGGACCTGATGGCTTCCTGCTGAATTCTAACAAACGTTTAAAGAAGTAGTGGTGCCAATTCTACTCAAAGTATTCAAAAAAATCGAGGAGGAAAAAATACTCCCAAACTCATTCTATGATGACAATATCACCCTGACACCAAAATGAGACAAAGATACAACAAATTAAGAAAACTGTAGGCCAATATCTCTGATGAACATAGATGCAAAAATCCTCAACAAAATACTAGCAAACAAAATTCAACAATACATTAAAAAGATTATTCATTATCCTCGAGTGGGATTCATCCCAGGAATGCAAGGATGGTCCAACATATGCAAATCAATCAATGAGATACATGATATCAACAGAATGAAGGACAAGAAGCATATGGTCATCTCAATTGATGCTGAAAATACATTTGATAAAATCCAACACCCTTCATGATAAAAACTCTCAAAGAACTGAGTATAGAGGGAACATACCTCAACATGGCAAAAGCCATATATGACAGTCCCACAGCTAGTATCACCCTGAATGGGAAAAAATTGAAAGCCTTTCCTCTAAGATCTGGAATGAGGTAAGGATGCCCACTTTCATCTTTGTTATTCACCATAGTACTGGAAGTTCTAGGTAGAGTAATCAGAAAAGGGAAAGAAATAAGGGACATCTGAACTAAGAAAATGAAGAAGTCAAATTGTCCTTGTTTGTACATGATATGATCTTATATCTAGAGAAACCTAAAGACTCCACAAAAAATCTATTAGAACTGATAAACAAATTCAGTATAGTTGGAGGATACAAAATTAACACATGAAAACCAATAGTATTTCTACATGTCAAGAGCAAACAATCTGAAAAAGAAAACAAGAAAGTAATCCCATTTATAATAGGAACAAATAAAATAAAACACCTAGGAATAAACTTAACCAAGTAAGTGAAAGATCTCTACAATTAAAACTATAAAATATAAATAAAGGAAATTAAAGAGGAGACAAAAAATGGAAAGATATTCCATGTTTATCGATTGGAAGACTCAATATTGTTAAAATATCCATACTACTCAAAGCAATCTATAGATTCAATGCAGGCCCCATCGAAATATCAATGACATTCTTCACAGAAATAGAAAAAATAATCCTAAAATTTATATGGAACCACAAAAGACCCAGAATGGCCAAAGCCATCCTGAGCAAAAAGAGAAAAACTGGAGGAATCACATTACCTGACTTTAAATTATACTGAAGAGCTATAGTAATCAAAACAACATGGTATTGGCATAAAAACAGACACATAGATCAATGGAACAGAATAGAGAGCCCAGAAATAAATCCACACATCTATATTGAACTCGTTTTTAACAAATGTGCTGAGAATGTATTATACATTATGAAAAGAACAGTTTCTTCAATAAATGGTGCTGGGAAAACTGGATCTCCATATGCAAAAGAATGAAACTAGACTTATCTCTCACTATACATAAAAATAAGATAAAAAGGGATTAAAGACTTAAATCTAAGATTGGAAGTATGAAACTACTGAAAGAAAACATTGGGGAACACTCTAGGACATTGGTCTGGGCAATGATTTCTTGAGTAGCACCCGAAAAGCCCAGGCAAGCAAAGAAAAATAGGTCAAACATGATCACATCAAGCTAAAAAGCTTTGGCATGGCAAAGAAAACAATTAATGAAGTGAAGAGACAATCCACAGAATGGGAGAAAATATTTGCAAACTATCCACCTGACAAGGGATTAATTACTAGAATATATAAGGAGCTCAAAAAATTCAATAGGAAAAAAGTAGAATAATCCAATTAAAATGAGCAAATGATCTGAATAGACATTTCTCAAAAGAAGACATACAAATGGCCAACAGCTATATGAAAAAATATTCAACATCATTAATTATTAGAGAAATGTAAATCAAAACTATAATGAGATATCATCTTATCGCAATCAAAATGGCATTTATCAAAAAGTCAGGCAATAACGAATGCTGGTGAGGATGTGGAGAAAGGGGAGCCCTCATACAATGTTGGTGGGAATGTAAATCAGGGCAACCACTATGGAGAACAGTACAGAGGTTCCTCAAAAAACTAAAAATACAACTACCGTATGACTGAGCAATCCCTCTTCTAGGTATATATCCAAAAGAAGGGAAGCTGGCATATTGAAAGATATCTGAACTCTCATGTTTATTGTAGAATTATTCACAATAGCCAAGACTTGAAGTAAACCTAAGTGTCCACCAACGGATGAATGGATAAATAAAATATGGTACATATATACAATGGGATATTATTTAGCCATAAGAAAGAACGAAATCCTGCCATTTGCAACAACATGGATGGAACCGGGGAACATTATGTTAAGTGAAACAAGCCAAGCACAGAAAGACAAATCTTACATGTTCTCACTCACATGTGGGAACTAAATACTAAAACAGTTGACCTCCTGGAGACAGAGAGTAGAATGATGGTTCCCAGAGGCTGGGAAGGGTAGCAGGGTGCAGGGGATAAAGTGGGGATGGTTAATGGGTGCAAAAATAAAGTTAGATAGAATATTTGATAGCACAACAAAGTGACTATAATCAACAATAAGTTAGGATATATTTTAAAACACCTAAAAGGGTGGAATTGGAATGTTCCTAACACAAAGAGATGGATACCTCAGTTACCCAGATTTGATCATTACACATTGCATGCCTGTGTCAAAACATCACATGTACAAAGGGAGTTTGGCAGGCAAAATGAGGGAGTAGGGAGATTAAGGTGAAAACAAAAAAGGAATTGAAGCAGTCACCACCATCACCCCAAACAAGGTCTTTCCCTCCAGCCCTGGGAAGCTGGGGAAGGCTCGTTAATTTCATTGGTGAAGGGAGCTGAGAGGTCGGGGTGGCATCAGTCACGGTGTGGGCACAGGGGTGGGAGTGCGGATGACCTGACACAGCAGCCTCCATGGGGGATGTTCCTAGTCAGGAGAACACGGTCAACTACATGCCAGAGGCAGGGCTAACCCCCGGGGAGGACTGTACCAGGGTCAGCAGGTCGTCTGGCTCCAGAACTTGTTCTCCCTTAATCCTGTCCACTCCCGCCTGTCCCGCCTCCTCCCTCCATCGCGCCCTCCTTGCTCGTGTGCGGGAGGCTTGCTCTTCTCTGACTGGAAGTCAACACTTCCTAAGAATTTATGGAGTGTCCACCAGGTGCCAGACACTTCTCGAGGCCCTGGGATACAGCCAGGACTAAACTAGACGGTGATCCTTCTCACACTCCAGAGAGGGTGGCAGATGACCACATCAGGATACGCTGTGGCGCGTGGTGGTAAGAGCTGTGAACAAAATACGATAAAGGGAGGCAGTGGGATAGAGTAACGTGGGGGCAGTGCGGGGAGGGCTTCTCTGATTGGCGACATTTGAACAGAAACCTACCGTAGTGAGAGAGGGAGCCCAGGAAAAGCGGACGTGCAAAGGCCGAGGAGCCCCCGCTGGCCAGAGGCTGGTGCAAAGGCCGGGGAGCCCCTGCTGGCCAGAGGCTGGGGCAGAGTGGGGGGCCGCGGTGAGGACTGCTTGTCTCACTGAGACGGATGAGAAACCATTAGAGGGTGTTTTCTTAAAGACTCTTTCTGGCTGTGCGAAGAAAACACTGCCAAGTAGAAGCAGCAAGACCAGTTTGGAGGCTCTGTCAGTAACCACCAGAAGGCAATTATTTTTATTGATTCTCTCACTTTAGCTCTCTTGCTCGGACTCTTCCCATGCAGGACTTTGTTAAATAATGTGTGGTTTTCCATTTTTAAGCTTTTACTGTCTATGGATTTTTATAGCCAAGAGATACTAAAGGTCATCAGACAAGTATTTAAAAATGCTTCCTGGGGAAGACTGGGGCCCAGGACTCTGCTGGAAGAGATGCCAACAGGAAAAAAGGCAGCAGGTTACCATACAGAGATTAAAATCTTGCCTCTAAAAGGGCAATAGATGGAAAGAGGAGAGATAGAAACAATTTAAGTGCTACTAAAGCTTAATACCCCATAAGACTATCTGGCTGAAATTCAATCTCCATTTCTAAGTACAATTGCCAGAGTTAGCATATAAAATAGAGGATTTCAAATATTGCATGGGACACACACATGCCAAAAAATTATTCATTATTGATCTCAAATTCAAATTTAATTGGGTGCCTTGTATTTTATCTGGCAACTTTATCTCTGTAGGTGGTGTCCCAGGGGATGGTAATCTATCAGGGGGAAACATTTTTTTTAGCCAAAGTTTTCCTCTGCTTTGGAGATTAGTGTAATGGTTTCAGAGGAAAGAAGTGCTCACTTTTGGTAATATTTTGTCAGACCTGAGAACATTAGTTGCTTCAAAATCTATTTCTGATCAAACTAGGCCAGCCCTTTCCCTCCCCTGTGCTAGCTAGGTGCCCTTGGACAGGTGACTTACCTTCTCTGAATCCCAGTTTCCTCCGCTCCAACTGCTGTGAGGGCTCAGTTGTGATTTATAAGGAAAAGTGCTTCATAAAATTGTAAAGTGTTATCCAGACATACATAATAATTATTATTTCTTCACTGATTTTTCTTCTTACCTTTCTTTCTATCAGAACTATGAAGCATATATTGATGTAATTTTTAAGTACTATAACCTTAGATTTTCCAGAAAGGTTTTGTGTTCTTTCACGAGGAGAGTTGTCCTATTGGGTACCACTTACCACGCATTCCGAGTCTATCCCCAGGAAGTCCTGCCTTCCGCCTCTTGGAAAATCACCAATTTTTAGGCTTCAGATAAATATAGAAAATGCTTCCAAAACATTTCTTGCTTCTTTGACTCAAATGGTTAACTGCATGAATTTTCCAAATCTTGCTATTTCCTGTTGGCCCCACACCCCAGGAGGCCAACTGATTACCGGTGATCTCACCTGACTCCACTGATACTCTGCAGCCCAGCAGTTAGCCGATTCACTGACCCCTTAAAACACTCTGCTTAAGGGGTCACCAGTGAACTATGGCCACCCCCTTCCCCTCACCAACCTCATCCATCACTCCTTTAAAAACAAAACCCCAAAAACATTGGTAAGGTTAATTGTAGAAAATGTTCAAAATGCAGAAAAGTATAATTAAGGAATTAAAATTAATCGGCAAGCTAACTACCTGCAGAAACCCACCAGAGGTATATTGATATATATGTTTACAAAAATTTTGATAGAGCTGGGATCATATCATACTGCAGAACAGAGTTTTGAGAACTGTTTTTTTCACATAGCATCATGATTTTTCAGGCTAATCTATAGTCTCTATAGTTTTCCTTTTTCTTTCTTTCTTTCTTTTTTTTTTGAGACAGAGTCTTGTTTTATCACCCAGGCTACAGTGCTGTGGCATCAACCTAGATCACAGCAACCTCAGACTCCTGGGCTCAAGCAATTCTCCTGCCTCAGCCTCCCACGTAGCTGGGACTACAGGTGTGCACCACCACGCCTGGCTAATTTTTTCCATTTTTAGTAGAGACGGGTTCTTGCTCTTGCTCAGGTTGGTCTCAAACTCCTGACCTCATGGGATCCTCCTGCCTCGGCCTCCCAGAGTGTTAGGATTATAGGTGTGAGCCACTGCACCTGGCCTATAGTTTTCAAAATAATTAAAAAAAATTACTTAGTTGTCTTCATATGGATGCACCATGATTTATTCAAGAATTTTCTATATACAGAGACATTTTTAAGCATAGCAATTTCATGAAACGAGTAGTATTCTGAGGATATGATTGAAATGCATATTGATTCTTATATCCCAAAGTTTTCCCCATCCCATGGTAGGACCCATGACTTCCCTGCTATCTCCTGAGTGACAGAAGGTCTTTGGATTTTCCATTTTATCATTAGAATGTGCAGTCTTGTGTATACTTCAAGACTCCTGAACTTGACTTAGAATTAAGTCTTCTCCCTCCTGCCAGCTGGTTGCAGACAAGAAGCTGCTGTCTGGAAAGTGGGGGTGAGCATTCTTCATGCTTTTTGGGCCTGGTTGCTGTTAAAAACTGATAATTTTCCTTTAGAGTATTTTTCTGGCTTCTTCAGAGGGTCCTCTGCTGGGACCTTCTGACTATGCCCCTATGGTCTTCCCACCTGGGTTCTCTTTTGTCCCCTTGCCCTATGACAGGATTCCTTTTGGAAAGGATCTCATTAACAATGACTCCAAGTCCACTTTCCTTCTCAGGATGCCACCTCCGACATTTGAGCCTCAGGCAGTGTTGAAGAGATATCACTCTCTGTTTAAGTCTTTGTCGGGGCATATGCTTTTCTTTCTCTCCAGTAAATACCCAGCAGTGGAAAGGCTGGGTCATATGTGGGGTGATGATTTTACATTCCCACCAGCAGAGTAGGAGAGTTCCAGTTAATCTGCACACCCACGAACACTTGCTATGGCATCTGTTTAATTTTAGCTATTCTAATAGATGTGCGCTGGTATCACACTATGGTTTTAATTTTCATTTCCCTAATGACTAAGATGCAACAGTTTTCTTGTTACTCACAGCCAGAGTGTGGAACATTAGAGACACAGAAGTTTTACATGGCCCATCTTGTTGGGCAGGGGGAGCACAGAAGTGCTGCTAGGACTGTGGACCAGAAGGATCAGGACGAGGAGGGGGAGGGAAAGAAGTGCAGTCACGAAGGTCATGGTAGGCGCGCGCTACAGACACTTTCAGAGACCAGACCAAACGGTGGACGTCCATTAAAGACTGGTGACTAGGGGAATCGGGAGGCCTCAGTGGGCACCCTTGGGTGCCTAAGGGAGAGCACAAAGATGACACTCTGGTCCTCTGCTGCTCTGAGGACACTTGGAAGGAGACGGTGGAGCGGAACCCCCCTGGAGGAACTCATTCCTGATATGAGTCTGAGCTTCGAATTGATTGAATATTTGCTTGAAAGAGACTGAGCACACCAAGGAGGATATAGAGCAAGGACAAGCTGGCTGGGAGTGAGGGGTGAGGACAGGTGAGTACACAGAAAAGGAGCCACTGTTGGTGGCCGGATGCTATGTGGCCCCTGGGACACAAGAGATTCCTAAGTGGGTCAGTTGGGTTTAAAGCCAAGTCAAGGATGGACGTCGCACTGTTGCTCGATCCAGAGTGTATTCGCAAATAGCACCTCTAATCTCTACATGTAAGCCCCTATTTCCATCCTGTATTTGTGCAGTTGTTTTTTTTTATTAGAAATCAAGAGCCTTTTTGTGTATCGTGTTTATCTTATTGAATTTGGACTATATTTGTTTCTGTTAAAGGCTTTTCATATTCTCATTTCTTCACTGATAGGACACATTGTGGAAAAATGCTAAGTTTGGAGACAGTGTTGATGTTGTTACTTGCCCTCTTTGCCTATGGACCTTAGGAAGGTCATCCAGCCTACATTACCCTCAGTTTTCTTCTCTGCAAAATGCAGTGCATACAATTACATAATATAAATTAAAGTACTCAATAAATAGTGGTGGCAGTCAGCGGTGTGCTGGTAAATGTTTATCAGCTGGCTCTGCTAAATGTCTGTCAATTTCTGTGTTGTAAATGCTCCGTCACAGCTGATGTCAAGCCACTTTGCCATGTTACCGGGTGTAAGGCTGAACAGAGATGAGTGCGATCTGCTCTTCTAAGGGGGAGCCCGCCGGCGCCAGCACACCACTGCTGATGACAGTCAGTCACATTTTGATGCTGTCAACTCAAGTATTGGATAGTGTCATCTGTAAACATATGAGCATTACTTTAATATCTTTATTCAAATCCCAATTAGTGTGTCTATTGGAACAGGAAACAGACTTATAATTTGCCCAGGAGGACTCCCTTGGGTTGCTTACCGGTCTGTTTCAGCCAATTCTTAAAATTTTTTATTGATTAAAAACTGATTAGTTTTTAATCAATGTATTTATGACTTGATTCATTCAACATTTGTTCATCTTGACTCTGAGGCCATCTTGAAATTTTGTTAAATCCCTTATTGAAGTTCCATTTCATTTTTCTTCTGTATTTCCTAAACTGGTAGTTCTCAGCACTGACCACCATTAGAATCACCAGGGAAACCTTGAAACTAGACCTACGGCCCGGCCCAGGACTGGCTACATAATCTGAGGGGACCAGTGCAAAATGAAATGTGGGGATTCTTGCTCAAAAATTGTTAAGAATTTCAAAATTAAAGAACATTAAAGCAATTGTGGGCCCTTCCGAGTCCAGGGCCCTGTGCAACTGTACAGGCTGGACACCCATAAAGCAAACCCTTTTCCGGCCTCAACTACTCATTTCATAATTGGTTGAATGTAAAATATGGGAATTCACAATTTTTAAAATCTTCCCAGGTGGCTGTAACGTATAGTCAGAGTTGAGAACTCAGGGGTCCTCAAACTTATTGCAGTAGAATCATCTAGAGAGATTGTTAAAATACCGATTGCTGAGCAGCCCCCTTAGAGTTTGTGATTCGATAGGCCTGGGGTGGGGCACAGCATCTGCATTTCCAACAGGATCCCAAGTGATGCTGATGCTGCTGGCCCAGGAACCCCACTTTGAGAATCATTGACCTAAAGGGTGAAGCTCCAAGTCCTTGCACGGCGGGCATCGTCCTTATGCTCGGACACCTGCCTACCTTCAGGTGATGTAGTCTTAAACTCAAGCTGTGAGGAGCTCTTCGCCATTCCTCAAACTTCCCACACTCTTGTTTGCTTCCATGCCAGATGTGTAGCTCTTGTGTCTGCAGGAAAATCTGTTTCTGCCTTCAACATTCCCTTTACCAGTCCCTCTTCGTCTGCTCTGAAGCAGACAGCCTTCTGTGCTCCGCTGCCTGTCAGCATCATCCTGCTGGCTGGCTGGCTGCATCTCTGAGAGCGGCGACTACGTCTTCCATCCGCGTCTTCTCTGGGCCTAGCGCGCTGTGAGCATTCAGCAAAGTCCATAGAGAGGATAATTAATTATTTGTTCCAAGTAAATACATGATTGCTCTTCCTGATTACCATTGTCTGGATAGAATGTCAGAATGAGTGAAGGAGTTCGTTTTCCTCTAACCCCTACACGATGACTTCAAAATGCATGCTGGTGATCCCAAAGAGAACTAGATAGACAGATAAACGTGGGTCCCTTTCTACAGGTGGAAAAACACCTCAAATCATATTCTCGACTGAATTGGCATTTTGATTTTTGCCCTTAGTGAACAGCTCTTCAATGAACATTTTCAACTCTGAAGTTATTATCATCATGTTTTCTATGGAAGGAGATAACCTTTTGCAAAGATCAATGGTAACTTAGGAAAAAAGCCCATTGGTATTTAGGGTTTTATTTTTCCCTTGACTGAATGTGACCAAACATTGATGGGGGGAGAAATGAGAATATAAAATACGTGTATAGTTAAAAGATTAATGAGATAATATCCAAAGTTTTTGGTCAGTTGTTGGTGCACAGAGCCCTGCTTTCCTGTATGTGTGTGTGTGTGTGGGGGGGGGGGGGCTGTGCATGATTGTGTGTGTGTGTATGTGTGTGCAGCATGTGTGGGGCTGTGTGTGATTGTGTGTGTGTGGGTATAGGTGGGGTGCCATTGGGGAGTGTGAGGGGGTGTAGCGGTATGGAACTGTGTATGTGTGGGGCATGGGTTTAATGGTAGGGGTTGGGGGTGGTGTGTGTGGGGCCATGTGTGATTGTGTGTGTGTCTGTGTGTGCATGTGTGTATGTGTGGGGCTGTGTGTGAGTGTGTGTGTGTATGTGTGTGTGGCATTTGCAGGGCTGTATGTGTGTGGGGCTGTGTGTGATTGTGTGTGTGTGGCATTTGCAGGGCTGTATGTGTGTGGGGCTATGTGTGATTGTGTGTGTGTGTATGTGTGTGTGGCATTTGCAGGGCTGTATGTGTGTGGGGCTGTGTGT
>CAUYRB010033928.1:0-62516 GCA_963574695.1 Propithecus perrieri | reverse complement strand
GCCAACATTTATTGTTTTGGGACTTTTTGATAAAGGCCAGTCTCACTGGAGATAAGTGATATCTCATTGTGGTTTTAATTTGCAGTTCCCTGATGATTAGAGATGTTGAGCATTTTTTCATATGTTTTTTGACCATTATTCTGTCTTCTTTTGAAAAGTTTCTGTTCATGTCCTTTGCCCACTTTTTGATAGGGTCGTTTGATTACTTATATCCTGATACTTTACTGAATTAGTTTATTAGTTGTAATATTTTTTCTGGATTCTTTAGCATTTTCTATATATAAGATTATGTCCTGCAAACAGGGGTGATTTAACTTCGTTTTTTCTAATTTGGAGACATTTTTTTCTTTTTCTTGCTCAGTTGCTCTGGCTAGGATTTCTGGTGCTATGTTAAATAGAAGTGGTGAGAGTAGGCATCCTTGTGTTTTTCCTGATCTTAGAGGAAAAGCTTTCAACTTTTTTTTTCATTGAGTATAAGTTGAGCAGTGAGTTTGTCATATATGCTCTTTATTGTGTTGAGGTACATTCCTCTATACCTAATTTGCTGAGATGAAAGAATGTCACAATTATTGTGATGAAAGAATGTTGAATTCATTTTTCTGCATCTATTGATATGATCATATGGTTTTTGTTCTTCATTCTGCTAATGTCGTGCATCACATTTATAGATTTGTGTGTGTTGAACCATTCTTGCATCCCTGGGATGTATCTCGTGTGTTCATGGTGAATGATCCTTTTAATGAGCTTTTGAATTCAATTAACTATATTTTGGGGGGATATCTGGATAGATGTTCATTAGGGATATTGGTGAGTAATTTTCTATTCCTTTAGTGCACTTGTCTCTATTGGTATTGGGTTAATGCTAGCCTGGTAAAATGAATTGGATGTAAACATCCTAAATATTTTTGAAGAGTTTGAGAAGGATTGGCATTAATTTTTTTAAAAATATTTGGCAGAAATTAGCAGTGAAGTCATCATATCCTGGGCTTTCCTTGAAAGAAATTTTTATTACCGATTCAATCCCCTTGCTTATTATTGATCTATCGAGGTTTCCTATTTATTTCTTGGTAATTCAGTCTTGATGGGGTGTACATATCCAGGAAATTATCTATTTCTTGTATTTTATCTATTTTTTTCGAGTTTAATTGTTCATCAGAATCTCATGATCCTTTATGTTCCTCTAGTATCAGTTCTAATGTATCTTCTTTCATTTCTAATTTTATTTATCTTAGTCTACCTAAAGTTTATTAGTCTATCTAAAGTTTTGTTGATTTTGTTTATGTTTTCAAAAAAGCTAATGCTTAGTTTGGTTGATTTTTTTCATTGTTTTTCTAGTCTTTGTTTCATTTCTTTCTGCCCTACTCTTTATTATTTCATTCCTTCCTTTTTCTTTGATCTTAGTTTGTTCTTTTCCTAGTTCCTTAAGAAACCCAATAAGTCTTCAGTAAAGATTATGTTGTTTATTTGAGATCTTTCTTTTTATTGATGTAGGAATTTATTACCATAAACTTCCCTTTGGCATCTGCATTTATTGCATTTTATCGGTTTTGGTTTGTTTTTTGTCCACTTTCATTTTTCTCAAGATATTTTTTAAATTTCTCTTTTACTCATTTGTTGTCTAGAAGCCTGTTGTTTAATTTCTGTTTATTTGTAATTTTTCCAAAATTTCTTCTGGTACTTATTTCTAGTTTCATACCATTGTGATCAGAAATGATACTTGATATCATGTCAACCTCCTTAGATATGTTAAATCTTGTTTTGTGGGCTAACATATGATCTATCCTGAAGAGTGTTCTGTATGCACTTGAGAAGAATGTGTATTCTGCTATTATTGGATAAAACTCTGTATACCTCTATTAGATTTATTTTGCATAAAGTATAGTTTACATGCAATGTTTCTGCATTTACCTTCTGCCTGAAAAATCTATACATTGCTAAAGATGGGTTATTGAATTCCCTATTATTTTTGTTTTATAATCTATTACTCCCTTCAGATTTATTAGTATTTTATATATTTAAGTATTCCAATGTTGGGTACTTGTGTATTTACAATTAATATCTTTTCTTGATTAATTGATTCTTTTATCACTATATAATGACCTTCTTTGTCTTGTTTTACAGTTTTTGAATTAACATTATTTCGTTGTTGTTGTTCCCTGACATAAGTATCACTACCCTTGCTCACTTTCAGTTTCCCTTTGTCTGGGATATCTTTTTCCATCCTTTCACTTTCAATCTATGTGTGTCTTTACAGATGAAGTAAGTTTCTTGTAGGCAATATATAATTGGGTATTTTTTAAAAAATACAATCAGCTACTGTATGTCTTTTGATAGGAAAATAAAATCCATTTACATTTAAGGTTATTGTTGATAGATAATGACAATACTGCCATTTTGTTGTTTTCCTGGTTGTTTTATAGGTCCTTTTTTTTCTTCTTCCTCTCTTTCTTAGTGATTAGATTATTTTCTCTAGTGGTATGATTTGATTCTTTACTTTTTAATCTCTTGCATATCTTTTATAGACTTTTACTTTATGATAACCATGAGACTTACATAAAACATCGCACAGTAATAGCTGGTTATTTTAAGCTGATAACTTCTATTGCATAAAATAACACTCCACTTTTACTCCAACCTCTGTCTCATATTGAATTATTCATGTCACAATTTACATCTTTTTATATTGTGTATCCCTTGACAAATTATTGTAGCTGTGTCATTTTTAATAGTGTCTTTTAACTTTCATGCTAAATTTATAGGTGATTTACACATCACCATTACAGAGTTTTCTGAATTTGTCTGTGTATTTACTTTTAACATGTAACCTTCTTCTTTTTGTAATGTAGATTCAGGTTCCTGACTGATTTCTTTCTCTGCATCTCTAAAAAACTTATTCTAGCCTTTCTTTCAAGGCAGATTTGGTGGCTAATTCACTCATTTTTTTTACCTGAGAAAGTCTTTATTTATCCTTCAACTTTGAAAGATAATTTTACTGGACAAAAAATTCTAGGTTGGTGTTTCAATTTTCTTTCTTTCAGCACTTTAAAATGTCAATCACTCTACTCTCTTCTTGTTTAAATGGTTTCTGCAGAACAGTCCAATGTAATTCCTAATCCTCTTCTTTTGGAGGCAAGGTGTTCCCCATTCTCCAACTTTAAAGATTGCCTGTTTGTCTTTGATTTTCTGCCATTTGAATATGGCATATCTACTTGTAGATTTTTTGGTATTTATCCTGTTTGATATTCACTGAGCTTCCTAAATCTGCGGTTTAATGTCTGTCATTAATTTTGTAAAATTCTCAGTTATCATTATTTCTAATAATTCTTCTATTCAGTATTTCTTCTCTTTCTTGTTTTTCTGTTTATGCATATGTTACACTTATAATTATCCTATGGTTCTTGTATATTTTATTCCATCTTTTTATTTTTTTTCACTTTGCATTTTAGTTATATATGTATGATTATATTTGTAAGCTCATTGATTCTGTCCTTAGCTGTGTGCACTCCACTGATATGTTCATATAAGGTACTCTTCATTTCTGTCACAGTGTTTTTTATTCCTAAAATTTCCTTTTGATTCTTCCTTAGAGTTTCCATATCTCTGCTTATACTATACTTACGTTCCTACAGTCCACTTTTTCCATTATAGGCTTTACTATATTTATCATAGCAATTTTAGATGGCTTTGTGATAATTTCAAAATCTCCGTCATATCTTATTCTGGTTTTGATGCTTGCTTTGTCTCTTCACACGGTGTGTGTGTCAGTTTTCTTTAGCATGCCTTACAATTTTTTGTTGGAAGCCAGGCATGATTATTATGTGAGAGAAGCTAAGGTAGATAGAATTTTAGTGTGAAGTTTTATGGTTTTTCTTTTGTTTTTTGGCTTGGAATTAAGCTGTATTTACTGCTTTCTGTAGCTATGGTGTCAGAGGCTAAATTTTTTTTGTGTTTGATTTTTTCTGCCTTTCTTGTTGCGTTTGGGTTTTCTGAGGTGAAATTTGAGACTTGCAATTCTTTGGTTGTAATCCCTGATTACTATACAGGAGCCCTGTAGATGTGGTGGTAAGCTGTGTGATAGGGGAAGTATTCCATACGTCTACGATTAGGTCAGTCTTTTAGGGATCTTTGCTTGGGCATTCTCTTTCCCAACTTTAAAAGTTACAGGGGGTTGGAGGTGGGTATATCCCTTCCCTCAGGTAGGTGATAGGGTTAGTCTTTGGTAAATCTGCAGTTGGTGTGGCTCTGATAGTTTTACTTAAGAACAGGCTTTGTTGCCAAAAACAAACCAACAAAAATCCCAGCCCTGGCAGTATTTCTAAGTGGTTACTTTTTTCTATCCCTGGCCAGAAACGAAAAGGTATTTTTTTCTAATAGTCACCCTAACAACCTGGTATGGCTCCTGAGGTAAACCTCACAAAGATGTGTCTTCCTGTCCCCAACATTCAGCCCCCTCAGAGCTTTTAAGTATCAAAAGAGTCTACACTGAGCCTTATGCAATTAAGTGAGAGTTTCAAATTTTCCTACCCAGGGCTTCTGCTGTAGTTTACCTGTGTGTCTAACCTGTGTAGTTAATCTCTGTTGCAGCCTGTCTGACTCAATAGTTTTCAGGGGAGCACTTTGCTCTCCATCTTCAATTGTCTGATATATCTAAGAAGAGTTGTTCAGTTTCAGTTTGTTTAGTTATTTTTCTCATTGTAATATGAGAGTGATGGTTTCCAAGCCTTTACATATTTGACTGGCAACTTAATGTCCCATATGGGTATGTTTGTTTGTTTGCTCTTTAAAGAAAAATAGGTTTTTCTCCTGTTTCAATATTCTCTGCAGTTATTATTTGTGAATTAATTTTATTATAGAAAAATACTTTGTTTTTAAATTAACTCTCTCATTCATTTTTTATTTCATTATTTTCAGTATAGTTTCTTTCTCTTAAAATTGCCCAGCCACACTAATCAATGCATTCATTTATCACTTGTAGTGCATTCCTAAATTATTTTTATAGAAATGTTAAATGGAATCATCCTTAGCATTTCATGTTTCTAAAAGAAGGATTATAAATAATTTCTAAAACTCACTGATTGGTTGTAAAACAATGTAATATATGATATGTTCTAAACCAGGGGTTTGAAAACTATAGTCCATAAGGCAAATCTTGAACACTACCTGTTTTTATAAAGAAAATGTTATTGTATTACACCCACCTTATTCATTTGCATATTGTTTATCATGCTTTCCACACTAAATAATTAGAGTTGAATATTCGTGACAGAAACTGTATGTGCCCCAAAGTCTAAATTATTTACTGTTTATATTAATACCTTTAAAGAGAGAGTCTTTGACCTCTTATATAAATAATAATAATCACTGAGCATGGAAAGTTTCCTAAAAAATTTGAACTGAAATAAAAAGTATATTTTTTAAACTGAGTTGTCACTTCAAATTTTGTTATATTACTATTTTTCAACCTTTTTAGCATCCAATTTGTGCACATTTAAAAAGCTACACTAGAACAAACTAGTTATAGAGAACACAAAAGTATTGCCAATTCAAAATAAAATAAATGTTATATAACATGCTGAATTTCGTAAATGTCATTGAAATTCTCAAAATATAAATATTTTGTGTGTAATTGTCAGAAATTTAGCTACAGTTTCTTCACTCATTTACATCTGCCAAATTTGCTAAAAATGACTAATCTAATGGGTTATAGTTTATATCACAGATGCCTAAATTTGTTTTTTACCATGATGGCTATTTTGCTAGGTTTTGCACTATTAGTTTGTAAAACTGACTGAGCTTTAGCATAGCAGCACTTGAAACTTGTCACAGGTTATGTCATTTTAATTATCATATCATACAGCATTTCAAAACCACATGTTTAGCATATGATTTTAGATACAAGGAAAACAAGCAAACCAAGTGAAACAACAGCTGCCAAAGAAAAATAGAAAATCACATATTGACTCAGCATTTTTGAAATATTCCAAATAGACATTCATTTTGACTCTTGCACCCAACTTAATAATGCACAAATATTTGTTTTAAAATGATATGAAAAGAGAACTGTCGAGAATATTTCATTCATTCAGCATTTATCAAAGATTGTCTAAAGTCCAAGATTGTCTGAGAAAATAATAATTCAAAAGTGAAAAAAAGTAGCCTCGGCATAAAAATGCTTACAAAATCAATTATAATGTTAAAAATAGTAAAATAAATCATCATAGATTTTAAAATATGATATAACTGTTCAAAAATAGTTATATTGCCTGTTACAATAAAAAACTTTGACAGAAACCATTTGATTTATGCATTCAAAAAAATTTTAAGGTAATGTGATAAAGATTAGAAAATTATTGCATTTCATTCAGTAATATACTTTTAGTAAGTGCTCATTTATATATGTGTTCAGAGAGATGTATGGCATATTGAGGGAATATATCATAAATATGAATAATAGTTAAAACTGAAACTGTTTGAAATTATATTAGATTCTAAAAATAAGATAAAGTATAATTAAATCAATTTGATAGAATGTTTAGTCAGAAATGATATGATGAAAATAAGATAAGGAAATCTGTGTTCTGTGCTTTCTAATAGAATACACATGAGATAAACATTTTATTCTCCATAGATAAATTTAAAGGCAGTACTTAATCTAGAATTTTTGAGATTATGGGGGTACCTGAATTATTACCTTTCTCTCAGTATTGAGCTATCTTTTTTTAATTTATTGTTTCCACATAAACATTTTCAATTTATTGGACAATTATTTGAACACTTTCAGGAAAAAATATTCAATGTATCAATACATTTTAAACATAATTATCTCTTTTCTGTTTTAATTTATTATTTTACCATTAGGTTATTTAGAAATGTATTGAAGTGTTTTCTCATTAGTGATTTGTAACTGATTTATAGCTTAGTTCTACTGCTGAGTGCCTAAAACACAGGTACAGGAATGTTCATAGTGTTAGGTGGGGATAAGGAGGGAGAAAGAGGAACAGATGGCGCTAAGAAATGCTTTGTCTACTAGGAGGAACAAATTGACCGGAGGGGGTGTTCAAGAAGAAACAGATGACACCGCATCAAGGGAGCTTCCAAAGACTGAAAAGTGTTTGGTCTATAGTAGGGGGTTTCCAAGGAATGACCAACCAGAAAGAAAGAGGCAGAAGAACCAAAAAGTGAAGATATGATCAAGGCCACAAAAGGGAGTCTTTGGAGCACGCACACAGTTGAGGTAACAGTGTCCTCAAATGAGCTACCCTCATTATCATAGTAAAAATCACACCTACCTGGGCCGTGACAGTTTACAAATGCCATGGCAACCCCAGGAAATTGCTTTATAAGGATAGAAAAAGGGAGGACTCACCATTTCGGGAATTCTCCATCTCTTTCCAAGAAAAATCATCAATATTTCACCCCTCACCTAACATAGAATTAGGTAATCAGCATAAAGGGAAGAAATCTTATTAAACTCAGTATCTCCTCCACTCACTGGGGTTGACCTGTTCCTTCTCCGGAACATACCATGCTTTAAAAAACTTTGGCACTTTGCCTGCTTGCATCTGCTGGGTCTGCTGATTCATTTGCTCCATTGACTCAGCACCGGGAACCCTTCTTTGTTACTGGGAACCAAGAACCAGGGATCATGGACCTACCATCTGGTCCCCACACCTGACAACAGAGGCACTATTCAGAATAGCCAAACAGCATAATCAATCCAAATATTTGACAAGAGTAAAGTGGATAAATAAACTATGGTATAATTCATTAATGTATTTCCATACAGAAGCATTTCTCACAAGTTGATATTCCAGGCTGAATAATTTTTGTTATAGGAAATTGTCCAATGCACTGTAGGATTTCTCTACCACTAGATGACAGTGGCACTACCTGTCTAGTTGTTACAATGAAATATGTGCCAAACACTGTCAAATATTATATAAGGATCAAAATTTCCTTCAGTTAAGGAAGAATCAAATTAATTAAAAATACACAAAACAATGGAGGTAGTTGTTATAAATAAAATATTGAGCAAAAGAAACCAGGCACAGTAGAGAAAATACTATTTGATTCAATTTATATTAAGCTTAAAAGCAGGTAAAATTTATCTGTCGTGCTAGAGTCAGGGTAATGACTATTATTCTTGTGTGGGAGACGTGCTGTGACTGGAACAGGACATGAGCAGACTTGTATGGTGTAGTTTGTGTCTTGCTTTTTTTTCCCTCCCAGTAATTGTTACAGAGGTTTGTTCAATTCCTCAAAATTCAGATATTATCTACACTTATTATTGTGTATTTTTTATATTTTCTTCAAAAATATCTACTTCAAAAATATAAAAACTAAAATTAAATTAAAATGTAAAACTAATTTTAGAAAACATAGCTTAAACTGTCTTCTAAACAGCTTTGATCATTTCTCTTCATAGCATATTTCAGAAACTCTGATCTATGATCAAGCATGGCAAAGGACATTGAATTTTGGAAAGTAGTTTTCCAATCTACTTATTGTACTATTTATAGGTTTCAGAATTGCAATCTATAAACTCAGGTGTTGTTTATTGTTCATTGCTTATCTTAAATACAAACAAAAATATAAACACACTGTCAATTGAATAGTACCTGGGATATTCAACTAAAATAGCAGGAGATCACACAGATGGATAGAGTGTGAGTAGTTACTATTTTCAGACAAAGCATGGTGCTTAGCCATTTTGTAAAGAAGGAAAAAAATAACTGATATCAGAAGCCTGAGCTGATAAAGCAAAGCCCGATCAATAAACCATGACAATAATTGACATATCACCAAATATACCAATTACTCCATATATAAGAATTTGCATGTTGAGGAAGATGGACAATTATATAGAACTTGCTCCAGGCTTATTTTAATCCTCAACTCTATTGAGTCTTTCCACATAATTCATTTATTTCTTAAAACTATTTTCCAAATGTCCTAATAGATTGATCATTACAAAGGGAAATGATTCTTACTATGCTGAAATACGTCTTGATTTTTTTGTGTGTGTGTGTAGGTTTGAGAACATTTAGTCTGATTTCAGTGACATTTAATCATTACAGGTATTTAGGTTCATCATAGGAGATGGGTACTCAAATCAGATCTTTATGTAGCTTTCCTTACAGTAAAAGCTTTTTATTTATTTTCATTTCTTTTAATCTCATAACGTATGTGTGTTTGGTGGTTGGTTTTATTTTTAAAAAGTACGATAATTCATTTCAGTGAATTTTTCCAATCTAGGTCAGAAAATAGGGTTTTGATGCTGTTGTTCATTTATATTTCCATATTTTCTGCTTTCAAAATCTGGTTCTTCTTTTTCTCTCACCTGGCTATTTCAGGCTTCTCATACAACTAAAGAAATAGGTAGGCCGGGCGCCGAGGCAGGAGGATTGCTTGAGCTCAGGAGTTTGAGACCAGCCTGAGCAAGAGGGAGACCCCGTCTCTACTAAAAATACAAAGAAATTAGCCAAACAATGAAAAATAGAAAAAAATTAGCCAGGCATGGTGGCACATGCCTGTGGTCCCAGCTACCTGGGAGGCTGAAGCAGGAGGATCGCTTGAGCCCAGGAGTTTGAGGTTGCTGTGAGCTATGCTGATGCCACGGCACTCTAGCCCAGGCAAGAGAGTGAGACTCTGTCTCAAAAAAAAAAAAAAAACAGGTAGCTAAGGTATTATTTTATTAATTATCTACATGAAAAGTATCACTCTTCTAGCTAGAGAGCTGAAAGCCTATAATATAGTACCTCCTAGTAAAATGTTAATGTAAGACTGCAACAACTTCACACAAGCAGAAAAAAATATATTTATGCCAATTAGAGATGTGTGTTGAAATAATCTCATATTTAGAAAACATCAAATAAGCTAGGTGCTGACTGAGATTACAAGGAACATAAAATGGGTTGTAGAGGGAGTTACATAGAAAATTTACGGATATATGGCCAGTTACAAAAGCAACAACTTTTATATATAAACATTAATATGTAAATGAATATATTATCCATTTATATATTAAGCACCTGTGAATAAAAGAACTAAGTCTGCTTCTGGGATTCTAAACAGGCATTATTATGCTGATATTGTAAATAAAGAAACTGGTCTGAGAATGATTAATAAACAAAATGGATCTAAGGAAATACAATTAGTATGACACCTTTCGTAGATATTAATTTATGGAGTTAACTGAAATTTATATTAACTTGATGATTTCCTTATTTTCAAAAAACACTTAAAGTATACAATTGATTCTTTGTTTCATATGTTAGCAAATAGGATATGAAATATCTCCTTATTTAATATATTGTAAATGGGAACATTCTATATATGAGTAAATTTTAGCTAATTGGGCAGAAAGAACTACCATATAAACTGACGAGTCTTTACAAAGAATACTGACTCCAATTTTATTAGATAATAGATCAATATCTGTGATTACAACTTGAAGCATTACAGGGAGGTCCTGCATTCCTGTTTTGATAATTGCCCCCTTCACATTGTCTATTCTCCATGGCATTTTGAGTATTTGTCTTGTAAAAGAACTCTATAATTTTCTTTTCCACGTCAATCAACAACTCCAAATTCACCCCTAATCACAGTCATTTCAAATATTCAAAGATAATAAAAAGTCATACTTTTCACCATTTAATAAATTCTTATTATGAAATCAAGGAATAGGCATAGATTTTATTGATAGTACTAAAAAGTCGACAAAATTAAAGTCAAGAAAGAAATACATGACAAAAAGACTTTGAATTGTCACTTTGACAATAAGATATGACCAGCAAAAGTACATTGAAAAAGTGGCACATTTAAACTTTAGTATAATTATATATATATATATATATATATATATTAAATGAAATTCAGAGTTAAAAATCTTAAAGCAAATAGGCTTGCCAGGAATAAACATCTTTATTAATGAGATGACATTGTGTTTACCCATTCTAGAATGTCAGTGATGAGTAACTTTTGAGTTTCTTGATTGAGTACACTATTTCTTTAAACACTATGGGAACTCAAGAGTAAAATAAAGAAAATAGATATCCTATATTCAGAGTTGTAATGATGATAGGTTAGAAACCTTGTGCCTATTTCAAAGGCTGAAATTTAAGGTGTCATTAAATGGTTATAATATATCCGTTATTATATGTCGGATATATTAAGAAAGAATAAAGACAAAAATAAATTAATCGAAAATAAGTAATTAACAGATGAGATATATTAACAGCTACATTTTCCTAGTCCCTTATGACTCATGGAAATTTCTACCTTCTCTTAGAAAGCCCAGTCTTGTCTTCTCTTCTAATTACTGAGCATTCACAAAAATTTTACTGGGATGACATCTGCCCATTAGCAGCTACCCCAAAAGCTGATGACAAATCTGTTCCCTTTCAATCTACCTCTTGGCATAGTGGAGGTTATAACAAATATTTTTAGAAGAAGACTGTGGTAATTAAAGGCAGCAAATTTTTCCTATGGAAAATTTAGTATGGGCTTCTCTTCCTGAAAAAGATTCCCTTGCCTTGTCCTTTGTGGATTATTACCTATAAGGTAATTATCCTATTACCCTATAAGCATAGACAATCATTCACCTGCAATGTACTTCACCTGCAATGTATAATGGGTCCTCTCCACTGGGTTCAAGGAAGAGAAGCATTCATAATATACCATTTGTAATATAAATAATTTATAGATCCCTAATCAATTACTCACTTCAGTGAAGTAAATACAGTAATTGTAATTCCAATAAGGTCTAACTGAGGTTAACCACAAAGATTGTTTATATAGGAGTTTAAAACCAAATATTGGTATGAAAAAAGAGGTTTTTTAAATATGTTTTTACATAAAATTAGAAGATTTTAACAAATGCAGCATTAACAAGTAATTAGTTGACAAATTTGGAGTCCTACTGGTCTCTCCGTTTTTATCAGAAAAACAACTAATAAAATATAATGAATAATTGCATTAAATGATAATAAAATAATCTTTATTTAAAATGTCAAATTATAAAATAAGATTGGACTAAACCAGAAGGAAAAGAAAAAATTTTTTAAAAGTTAAAATACTTTTTAAAATTATACCAGGGTTATTAAAAGTAGTTTTAATCCAGACAACCATATAAAATAGATGCAGCTTTTGTCATGTGCTTTTTGCAATTAAAATGTAATACTCTTATTGCAAATAATGCCATAAGTATTCCTGAAATAAAATGTAAAAAGAGAGAAAATATTTTTGTTGCAATAGCCTCTTCTACTTGGCTTAGCTTTTTTAAAACACACTGGACTTTAGAACTTGTTTATTATTTAGGCTGACTAAAGTTTAATTTACATTAGCTTTATGTTCTTTCAGGAGAGTAGGTTATTCGTGACCAAGGAATCCATTTATTACTGATTCTACCATTGATTTACTGTGTGCCCCTGAGCAAGGCAATTAACTTCTTTCTGACTATATTTCTTAATTTATATGGTACAGGTGCCACTATTATGCAGACATGGTGAAATAAATTTTAAATTTCCAATGAAGAGGCAACTAAGGGGGACAGAGGGTACAATGTGATGAAAATCTGGTCATTTATTTCAGAATGCTAGCCTTTGAAGTCTATAGAAGTTGCTTAACCTAGCCTGATGCCTCAGTTGATACAATGGTTAAAACAAGTGCTGAAGAATTTAAATGGGACAATATATCTCATTCTTCTTTTCCAACAGGAAAGAAATACCGTTTCACATATGATGAGAGTCCATGTCTCATGAAAATTAGGGGATTTCCATGGAGCAATAGGATGCCTAAAATAGTAATATAATGTCTAAAATAGTAAATAGTAGTATAAAATAAAATAGTAAAATAGTAATATAATGCCTAAAATGGGTTAGAAATAATTTGTTCTCTCACTATCACACAAAGCTATGAAAAAAGCAATGCGGTTAGGCTTCAGCTTGATAGGTTTTCACGTTATACATGTTTTGAGGTTTACTTTTCATAAATGTATCTCCCTCAAAAAACAGTAAGATGTCTGAAATTATAACATTAGAAAATTATTTCCTTTACAGATGTGAAACATTTTCACTCAATAATATGAAAAATGTTTCTTGATGTAAAATACCTAAAATACTGAATTACACATAGCAAACATCTTATAGAATTTCTGTAGTAATAAGTGTAGGCAACTGACCAGGATGATGATGGAATGCAGAATAGTAATCGTGAACTGAAGTGATGGTTGCCATGGTAAATGGAAGATATTTGGGGTGTGAGGATGCTTGTGTCTGGGAGGGAGTGGGTTGGAGTTGGCAGGACAAACATGATGTAAGCCATGATCCAAGACAAGAGGACAGTTTTCATTTCAATAAAATGTTGATCTGGAAGAAAAAAAAGAAAAATAAAGCCAGAGAGAGATACAGGGATAGAGAGTAACAAATAGGAAGAACAAAAAAAAAAAAAAAAAAAGGGAGAGGAGAGGAAAAGAGGAGAGGGGAGAAGGGAAAAAAAAGAAATTTGTCTCATGCAGGATTTGGTTAGTGAGGAGTGTTGTCTCATCTGGGATATGGTTAATGAGAAATATTTTCCCCAAATATTTCAGCATAATCTGCCCTCTTATGATTCTGTGCTTATTCAATCCCAGTTTATAAAACCTGTATGATATGAAAAGCCTGAAACTGAAAACTAAAGTTAGGATAGTCACACGTTGTTAGTACCTGTGCTGTCCAGCAAAAACCAAAACCTGATACTGCTTAGCATTTCTAAAAATCAATCCTGACATTCAACAGCTCACAATCCCAAATTGCTCTACACATAGAGAGTCACTAGAAAAAAAATAGAATTAGAATCCTGAGCTTTCTATAGAAGGACTCCTCAAGTATTTAATATAAAATGAAAAACAATGGATAATGAAAGACAAATTACATCATTAACAAAGGAGCAGATTTCTTATATATAGACTAAAAATATTTATAATTATAAGCTTGAAAAATAAGCAAATCCACAGAAAAGATAAATGGAAGATAAAATTATTGAACTGAAAAATGGAACTAAAGATACAAAGCAAAATGGACTACAGAGCAGCAAAATATGGAACACCTGAACAAGAGATAAAGGAATACGGAAGACAAAATTACTAGTATATGGCCAAATGATCTTCTAAAATTAAAAAGAAATAGAAGTAACTTCATATATATACAAAAGTGTGCATTAATAAATCCCAAAGATTCCCAAGAAAATGAGTATAAAGAACACCATGCAAAGTCTAATTGCTGTAAAATTTCAGAATACCAAATATCAATATGTATCTAAAAAAAGCAGCCAGACAGAAAAGACAGAAAACTTTTACAGAAATGATGACTAAACTATTTGAAGAATCAACAAAGGAGAAACACAAGCCACAAAATCGTGAAATAAAATCATTAAAAGACTGAGGAAAATGTCTTGTCCAGTTACCCAGTTACTCCACGAGTGTGTTGAAAAGCAAATTGATGCTGCTTTGCCTCCTAAACCGCAATACTATTCACAATGAAAGGGGAGCAGTGTTCACTCAAATTTGAAAATGGCTAAAATGAGAATAAAATACATTTATAGAAAAAAGGACTTAGTAAATAAAGTGTTTGAAAGATGTGCCTTAGTGGATTTATACATATTTTTGCTTTCTAAAATTATTTCCCATAATCATCAGGTTTCTGCAATATCAAGTCATCATTTGAGTTTTTTTTTAATTTTGGTTTTGTTTTTCTCTAATGATATAGTTTTATTTTCTGTTTATTAGTTTCCCACACAAATACAATAACTTACCTTTAATAATACATACATTTTGTTCAACTGAGAATATTTCCATTTACCTGGATAAAAAAATCAGCTGAAATGTTATATTTTTTTGCACTTTCTCATCAATAATATGTGAAGGCAATTTTTGGTATTAATTTTGCCATCAAACTTCCTTTCATTTTCTGACAGAGAGAATGTCAGAATCTCTTAAGAAATGCTTAGAATTGTATTCTGTCTAGATTTGACATGTGGAAATAATTGTCTTTAATCAAATACCTGAAACATTGAATTCCAATGCCCTTCATCATTTGAAATACACAGGATATACACAGAAAGGCCTGCAGTATTATTTTTTATATATCTGTTTGAAAACCATGTGTTTATTATCTGAATTTATCTCTCTGTGATAGAATTTAAAAAGAAAGAAATATTCAACCTGTGCTAAGATTTAGAATTTTTCATAGCTATTCCCCCATGGTAATAATGGTTTTAATCCTGGCTTTACAGATTCTTTATAATTTGTCTGTAGCAGAATCCAGCTATTGACTTTTTTAACTGATACATAATATTTTCCATGTTTATAGAATACATGTGATATTTTGATACATGCGTACATGTATTGATCATGTTGGGATGATAATTGGGTAATTGGGATGCTAATTTCCACCATTGATTACTGAGTAAATCCAAGTCGAGACCCATTGCTATAGAACTCTGGGCTCACTTTACATATGCTCAGATTTCCAAAGTCTTAGAATTGAAAATTATACAAACATTTTTTATTGCAAAAAAAGAAAGTAATAAATCTTCCAATCTGAGATATATATATGATATCACATCTAGAGATCTGTGATATCTCATATATTAGGTTTTGCAGTAACAGTACTCTACCTCTATGTACCAAATTTTGTATTAGTGATGTCTAATCTACAGAAAACAGGAAAAATCTAAAATATAATATCTCAAACAAGATATTATAGTACACATTTAGTACAGTGCATGTGCCATTGTCAATATATGGATTTCATTGAGGCTTCCACTTTCTGTCAAGAAGAGTGAAAGAAAAGAGCCTGTTCATATCTTACGAAAATGTCAGCTGTAAATGTCAGAGAGAGACTTGTTTGTATCCCATTTGCCCTCATTAATATACAGGGGCAAAATAAGCAACAAGGGGCCTGGGAAATAATTTCGATAACTAAAAAGCCAGTGACCAGCTTAGCAAAGTGATTTCTTATAACGGGATTTTAGAAGACTGGATATCCGTAATATGTATAATTATTGAAAATCAAGATTAAAACATATACTATTTTATGTGAGAGAGACTCGTTTTAGTTTCATGGGTAGGAGTAGAAAATATAACATTTTCAAAATCATACTATCTATATCTAGATATCTAGATATCTAGATAGATAAATATACCTTCCTGAAGTAAAAGTATTTGAAATCTGCAAGGGTATAAAACATTGGTATGTAGTTCCATTCAAATTAATATGATGGAAAATCTGTTTAATTATTTCTTTTATTAAAATATACCCCAGTGTCCATCAATACATGAGTGGATTAATAAACTGTGGTATATGTATACCATGGAGTACTATTCAGCTTTAAGAAACAATGGTGCTAATCTCTTGTATACTCCTGGATAGAGCTGGAACGCATGCTACTAAGTGAAATATCCCAAGAATGGAAAAACAAGCACCACATGTACTCACCATCAAATTGATATTAACTGATCAACACATAAGTGTACATATAAGAATAACATCCATTGGATGTCGGGCGGGGGGGGGAGGAGGGGACGGGTATATGCATACACAAAGAGTGCAATGCTCACCATCTGAGAGATGGATAGGCTCGAAACTCAGACTCGGGGGAGAGGGGGGGCAAGGGCAACATATGTAACCTAAACATCTGTACCCCCATAATATGCTGAAATAAACAAAAGAAAAAAAAAGCTGAAAAAAAATATATATACATATATATTACTAATATGAGATAGACAAACAAATGACTAAAACAGAATAGAGTCAGAAAGTGATCTGGATATGTATAATCATCTTATTTATCACAAAAGTTCTATGGTATCTCTGTGGGAAAAAAAGTTCTATCCAACACAACTAGCTATCTCTATGGAAAAATGACCCTCAATCACTACTTTAAGCGTACATAACAATTATTTTGAAATAAATGGTAGATGCAAAGAATAAAGTAAAACAATCAGATGTCTAGAAAAGTGCTTAGGAAATAACTTCATAAACTTGGAGTAGACAAAAATTCCACAAACATGGCACAAACCATTCAATTAGATTGATAAATTAGGCTTCCATAAACCAAAGAAATATTTTGACTAAAAGAAGCCTTAAAGATGGTAAAACAGTAAGGTAGAGATTAGAAGAATATACTTCCTATTCATATATAGAAAAAGCTCTTATTTGAAGTATATAAAATATTTCCTCTGTATTCTTATAAAAATAAAATGCCATTTATCAATTTAAGACTTTCATATGATTACTAATCTACTGGCATCCTGAAGTAGAAATTTTTGAGTATACATTCAAGAAAATTTAGCATTTTCTGTGCAAAATTGATTTGATTCTTTAAATAAGTCATTTTTGATGTTTGAGATCCATGTATTACTCTTCCATTTGGCTATTTTTCCTTCCACTTAAAGCATCAACAGAGCAAACTAAAAAGCAACTAAATGGTTCTTAAAAGCACAGGTACCTAGTCTAGTGTCCTTTGGGCCATGCATTCACTAAATTCAAATCCACTCCATTTTTAATTTTCTTTGACATAATTCTATTATTTCTTTGACATAATTTTATTACTCAAAATTAAATTTGTGATAGAGATGCCCTTAAATTTGTCCTTGAAACATGCAATCATTTCTCAAGACTTTAAAGGAAATAAGCTGTTGAGATAGAAACTAAGGACTTCTTTAGACTCTGTGAGAATGTTTGCAGGAGTATCATTCTTTTCAGAAAAAATTATTGCTAAATATTGTATTTTATATTATTAAATTAGTTAATTTTAAAAATTATTTTTAGTCAAAATTTGTTAAAATAATTTCTGTGAATAATTTTAAAGCCATGTTGAATTATCTTGATGTAGGAATTATATTATTTTTTCTAAATTCTAAAATCCAATACGAAAGCACAAAACCTGAAAAAATGGCAGAAATAAAGGTAATATTTAAAGAAATGATCTATAAGTCCTTAAAGTAAAACACAACTACACTGAGATAATGATTTAAATTTTGGTTTTTAAACTGATTTTTGAAGATATATTTTAATATTTAGTACAATTAGTAGCAATTTTTGTGATTACTAACATTAATAATGCTTGAATAGATTGTGAACAGGGTTATCTTTATAAATATAATATTAATGTGCTCCAGTTCAGTACTTGCTTGGCACTATATCAGAAGGAAACAGAGAAATCCAAAACTATTGTATATCTTTATGAATTTAATGTGGTAAAATATTTGACCAGTTATGCTAATAAGGCCAGATATGCAATACATTTATAGATTGAGTTTATTTTTTGACATTTAGGGAGTGTATTTCTGTTGAATAGTCAGAGTTACTTTTGACACACATCTGGAAAGGTTGGTATAAATGATTGAACCAGAAAAAGTAACTTGTAGATCTAAACTCTGAAAACATGTTCTATAGCTTATTTCATTATGAAAACATATAGCTCAGTGACAGTCATTTGGAATTCTATTAATAAGTGAAGTAATCCCCCAACCATTTCAGAAGATAATGTAATCCATCTACAAATCAGTGTGCATTGTATTTACAGCTACATCTGCTTCCATAGGACCATGACATCTAATGTCTTTGTCTCTGCCTTTGAGGGAAAAAGAGTTAGCCTCCACATACCACTGCCACAGTCTCAAAAAGATGCAGTTTACTAATTTCAATTTGTTTTTTGATCAGGCACAGATAATTATATAGAATGTCATCAATTTAAAATATGAGACGATAATTGTTTGTTCTATAAAAGGGTTTGGAATCCTTAGTAATTTCTGATTTTTTTGATTACATAATTAATTCCTTTGAATTCTGATGGTTTGCCCTAATTTAATTAGGCAGACTGACTCATTATGAGATCTAATGAAAGGATTTCAGTGACAAAATCATTTGAGACAGGTTTGAGACTTTCTCCAACTCCTGTTGGCTGAATCCTGTTTTCCTCAGTGACTGACACTCAGGCAGGTAAACATATTGCAGCAGAACAGTGGTTGTAATTTCAACTTCAGGACAGAGAGAGAATTTTGTTTTGTGATATAACTTATGCTTATACACACTTCTGAGATACACTGTAAAAGCATGTTTAAAATTCTTGCCAGAGTTGAATTTAGGATAAAGAAGTATAAAGGGAGAGAAAGGAAAAAAAAAAAAAAAAAAGAAAAATGGCACTAGGAGTTCTAAAGATGAGATAATAGAACAATCATAGATGAAATTGCTTGATAATTGACTTTTTCTTACATGAGACTTTTCTAATTACAGTTATTATTAAGCTGATAATTTGACCTAGATAAAATAGTTTATTTCTTTGAGGTACTGCAAGTACAATCTCCATTTCTTCTTGTTCCTACTCATATTACTTACAACATAAAAGAACAAAAAGGGCACAATTCATTCCAGTTTTGAGTCGGAAATAATAAAAATGAAAAAGACATATACAATAATGGGAATTATAAAAATGCAGAATGTTTACGCTATTTTTATCTTTTTTCTTTAATCTATTTATGCCTACAAAGAGATTTGGACTCCCTGTAAGCCTGAGAATCTCTCCTTTACAATTTACTCCTCCAAAATCTAAAGTGGTGATATACATTATTTTATGGGAGACAAGTGAGTACTGGCCCCTGCTCTGGATTTAGGGTTCCTATTTTATCCCACACAGAGACAAGTTTATTCCAGAGTCTGGATGATACCTCTGGTTCTATTAGGAAAATTAAATGGGTCAGTTTTTCACAACACTTTATAGATGTATTACATGGACTCTAGAATTTTTCACCACCCATAACGATAGAAAATTATTTTTCCAATATATAAAATATTACTCAAATAATCAAAATAAGAAGTGTCTAAAACCAGATTTTAAAATTAATGAATAATCTTTGTAAAATAAAATTATATATGCACGTATATGTGTTATAACATAAGCTGGGGTGAATCTTAATGAACTTATTACAAAAATAATTAGCTGAGTATAAATAACTTATAAGTTTGGAAATGAATTCCCATTTTAAAATTTGGAAATATCCTTTTTAATTTTTAAAATTTAGACAAAACGAATTTGGGAATGTTAGCACTTGCAATTACGTTGAAGATGATGGTAATAATCATGCCAGTGATTAATATGATTAATATGATTGATTTATTACTGGATATCAGGTGCTCTTCGTCTATATTGAGTTGTTTGGGTTTACAACTCTTCTATAAGTTAAGTATTGTATGTGTCATGATTTTTTTAGATGAAAAATTTTAAAAACATATAGGTGGGTTGGTTTTTCTAAGATGGTACAGATTGTGAGTAATACAGATAAGTCCTTATGCTAATGACTTACTAATAAAAGTTATGACATATCTTAAATATATTCAACAGTATGTGATAAAATGACACTGGTATAAAATTATGAAAAGTATATCATACTAAAATGTTAAGTAATATGTAACTAAATGTGAAAAATAATTTAAATATAAGAAAAAACAATAAGGTATATTGCTTACCCTAGTCGATATGATTTTTCTATCTAATTTTTAAACTGTGAGTAAGAAATCTGTTTTGTTGTAGGTAATTGTTCTTGCATTCTTGTTTTGTGCAAGGTAATTAAGTTGAAAATGTGCCTGGAGGTAAGGAGGCAGAATTATTCTCTTCATGGAACAAGTAGCCTCCAAATAAAAGTGAAATATGCTTTTGAAGAGAATGTAATAAAAATGTTAAGTAACTGAGTCAAGTATTATTTTATTTAGTTAAATATGATCTTCAGTAACTGAGATAAAGGAAATCTGGCATTAAAACTCAGACCTTGCCCAGGGTTTAATTCTTGGGGCAGGGGGGAATATAAAGATGGCATATTAGTTATCTAGGGCTGACATAACAAGGTAGCACAGTTTGGGTGGCATAAACAACAGAATTATATCTTATCACAATTCTGAAAGCTAGAAGTTCGAGATTAAGGTGTTGGCGATATTGATTTCTTTAAAGTGTTCTCTCCTTATCTATGAAATGGCTCTGGTGTCTTCTCATGATCTTTCCTCTGTGCCTCTGTATCTTAATTTCCTCTTGTTATAAGGAAATCAGTCATATTGGATTAGAGCCCAACCTAAGGACTCATTAATTAAATCACCTGCTTAAAGATCCTATCTTCCTACTCAGTCACATTCTGAGATACTGAAGGTTAAGTCTTCAACTTATGAATATTGAGGGGACACAATTCAATCCAACATAGATTTTATAGATAAGTTTTGAATATTGGTGACCATGGCTTTCATGTTGTCTCCACTGAGGAAAGAAAGAATGACTTTTTTAGGATAATCCTTTTCCTTTATGAATACATGTGGAGAAGATTTTAAATGTATTGTATATTAAAGAAAGAAAAATATATTATCACAGTTATCCATAGGGTATCCTGTGGCACTTGGAGTCTGAGGAAAAAGTTGAAAATAGGACCTCCCTTGTATGACAGGTGGAATAACAGCAAACAGCAAGGGGCTATAACCTCTAGCCAGACATCAAGTGTTTTTATTCATATGGGTGTTTAGCTAAGACCTAGCCAAGCTGGAATGAGCAATTAGAGACATAGCCAAGATGTGGTGGCCAGAATAATAGACCCATAAAGATGCTCATGTTCTTATCCCTGGAATCTATGAATATGTTATGTTACATGGCAAAGAAGAGTTAAGGTAACTAATAATCTAACTTTAAGAAGTGGAAGTTATTGTGGATTATTCAAATAAGTCCACTACCTAATAAGGTCTTTACAAGAGTTTGCAGAATGCGAAAAAGACTCACTCAGTTATTGTTGTCTCTGAAGTTGGAAGGAGGCCACCAACAAGGAAGTCAGGTTGACTTTAGAAACTCGAAAAGACAAGGACTGGATTCTCCCCTAGAGACTTGAGAAGAAATGCAGCTCTGTTAACATTTTGATTTTAGCTGGGTGATACCCATTTTGGACTTCTTACCTACAAAAGATAATTGCTTTAGATCACTAAATATGAAATGTTTGATTTTGAATCAAAAGTGTAGTTTATTATATCTCAAACAAGAGCCAGTACAATTAATCAAAGCATGTGCCTAAACTATTGACACAATTTTGTCATCTTAACAGTAGCTTGCTTATGCCAGCAGTAAAGAAGCCTGGAGAGTAAGTGGCCATGAAATCATGACAGGTGTTTTCCATAGGTTGTTGAGAATAGAATATTTTTCCTTCAAGAAGTGGTCCAAAGCCTGGAAGAAGTAGTAGCGAGTTGGTGTAAGGTCTGGTGAATACTGCGGGTGACAGAGAGTTTCCAAGTCCAGCTTCTATGGTTTGAGCAGCATTGTTTGTGCAACATGTGGTACAGGCCTGTCTTGCAAGAGGATAGACCTGCCTCTCTTAACAAATCTCAGCTATTTAATCACAAGCCTCATCATTGCATCCAATTGATTGCAGTAGACATTTGCTGTAAATCAATTGACAAGGTATCTTGAAGCTGTAGTGAATAATACCAGTGCTGGACCACCAAACAGACATCGTTAGCATTTTTAATGAATATTCAGTTTTGGACTATGTTTTGGCACTTCATCTTTATCCAACCATTGTGCCGAATGCTTGCAGTTGTCAAAAATAATCCAGTTTTCATCACACTTAACAATATGGTGTAGAAATGGTTTGCCTTTATGTCACGACAGCAAAGAAAGCGAGCTTCAGATGATTTCTCTTCTGACGTTCATTTAATTCATGTGGAACCCATCTATGCAGGCTCTTTACCTCACTGATTTGTATTAAATGATCCAATGTTGTTGGAATAGTAACTGTCAAACTTTGTTGATAATTCACATATAAATTGAGATGGACTTGCTTCCACTATAGCTTTCAGCTCGTCATTATCCACTTTGGTCTCAGGTCAGCCACATAGCTCATTTTCAAGATTAATATCACCAGAATGGAACTTCTCAAACCATGAAAGTACTGTGTGTTCATTAGCCACATCCTTCCCAAACACTTTATTGATATTTGGAGCTGTGTGTGCTGCATTGGTTCCACGACAGAACTCATGTTCAACAATAACTTGAATTTTTGACTTATATATGGTTTCACAAAAATTGCTCTAAAAAAAACTTTCTGCGATAATCACAAGCCAAAGCATATATTTGAAAGAACAAGGATGTACCTTCACAATAAAAATAAAACAAAAAGTGTCAAAGTGCAATGTCAGAGATATCAACTGTCCAACTTCATACTTAAGGAAATCGGACATTTCATACTTAATAAACTATGTTATTTTAAGCCACAAAGTATGTGGTAATGTCACAGCAGCAATAGAAAAGTAACACAGGAGAATATCAAATTGGATATAGTGAATCAAAATCTATTCCTAAGAGATGGAAAAGAAAAAGAATTCATGCTTATATGAGAGATAAATCCAAATGAAATTATCCAAAGGGAGTGGCTTTTCTCTTTCCCAAGGGAGACTGAACTAGAGCAAAGTAAATTTTAGAGCACAGAGTATTATCAAGTGTAAAAATGGTCATTCTATAATGATGAAGAAATCAATTCATCAAACGAACACAACTCTAAATATTTATATACCCCCAAACAGTTCTTCATAGCACGTGAAACAAAAACTGATAGAACACTAGAGAGAAAGAGACAAATGGAAATTTCAATACCTTTTTTAATAATTATTAGTAAAAATAAAAACAGTAAGGATGTAAAAGACTTGAATTACACTTTCAAAAATTTGACCTAATTGATATTCACAGCCAACTAGAACAAAACACATATTCTTGTAAATGGAGAAGGAAAACAGCAAGAGTGATCATAGAGTTGGATTTTTGCCCATGCAGAAAAGTGATGACATACACTACTATTTAGTCCTTTTTTTAGAATCTCAGACTCATGCAGTTGTCTGCAAGTTATCCAAGTTTTCTGCAGAGAAGACAATTGAGAATTACAAAAAAAAAAATGTGGCAGAACCTTATAAAACTAATGAATAATTGTATAGTAAAATGAATTTTTCGGTTACAGAAGAGATAATTTGGAATACTCCAGGTAGGATTATTTTTTCCTTGAAAACTGATTGTGTCATGGCTTTTCCACAGAGGAATGTTTCTAGTGATATTCCAACTTATCTGCCCAGTGATAGTGGAACTCACTTTCAATGGAAAGGTATTCATTATTAATTCTATAAAGTTTTGATTTTAGATTTGAGAGAAGAATGGAGCTACAGTCAATTTCTAGTACATGACCATTCATTTGAAAGCAAATAGTTTTGGCTATTTTTTATCAACTGAGACACTAAAGAAAGCGTGATATAAAGTTATTACTATAAATTTGTGTTCAGGTTGGTCCAATTCCATTTCATTGATAGACACTACTGGGCAGCAATTGCTAAATACTTATAGAATTTAGACATCTACATTCTTGATGTTCATGTTTGAACAAAGTAATACAGCTGAATTGCAGAGACTGCTTAAAGGAACCATAAATTATTTTTTTCTATTAAGTTGGCCTAAGATCAGCTTTAAGAGGATGTTGGGGAAATTTGAGAAATAGTTTGGGTGCAACAATCTGACTCCAATGCAACAACTAGACTTTGAGAGATGGGAAAGGACTTAGTAATTGTTAGAAATTTTTACTACTAGATCTTTTAGTAGTCCAAGGCATTTGTAGTCTTTGCTAGAGGGATTGATAATAGATACAAAAAAAACCTATTTTATTGTTCCTCTAAACCTATGGGCAATACCTCTTGGGGTTTTAAGGGCAAGACAAGAACTATTATGTATTAATTGTTCTTACAACAGCATGATTTGAGATATTTTTAATAGTGATATTCTATTTTCTTAGAAAATATAGGATAGTGTTTCTTCTAGTGAAGATTTGCTTATATATTGTAAGATATCCCTATTTATAAGTTCAGAATTCATAGGTAATAGAGGACCTCTCTTTATTCTTTTATTTGGAGGATAATTATTTTATTTGTTGAGCCATAATTATTTTCTGATTTCCAGCTTCTTTAACTTCTACTGCTTTTTAAAAATATTCAGCCATGTTTCAAATGTCAATTCCGAATTCCACAGTTTTTTTCCTTATTAAGATCTACAACAAGTTAGAACTCCCTTATCAAAATAGGGAGAAACTTTCTTTTCTTTCAACCATTGAGTTTAACTCAGAATAATTTTTAAAAGTATTCTGAAATCTATTTGCAAAGTCATGTGTTGATTCTTCTTTATTTCCTTTATAAGTTGGAATCTCTGCTCTGACTATTCTTAATAGAAAGGTTTCTAAAATAGCTTTACATAGTACATGCCATACTTTTAAATAAAATTTATTTGAATTATGACCAGCTATGCTGTAAGGTTATAGCAGAATCTCCCCCCTTGTGTGTGTGTGTGTGTGTAAAATGTAAGACATGTAAGGTTATAGCAGAAGTGTTCTCTTTAATTCTAACTGATGCCATCTACTTCTGTCACTGTGCTTGCTCTTAGTTGATAGTCAAATATAGCTACACGGAACAGGAGTGACTCCATGACAGGCTGAACTTCCTAGAGTAGGCCTGCAAAGATGTAACAAGACCCCCGCCCCGTGTGTTCTTGCTTAAACTTGCCTGCGAGTGTCGATTGCAGCTTCTTGGAATTTCTCCACCCCAGGCTGGCAGTTCCGATTGCAGCCAACGAGATTACCCCACCCTCGGCCTCCTGGAGTAGTCTGTACAAAATTAAGCCTCTGAAATTTCCCCACCCCGAAACTCCCTCTTATCCTGTTTTTGCCCCTGACCACTTGCGTGTGGTTTTTGCTTTTAAACCCCAACCCTACACTTATCGGGTGCTACAGCTAGCCAGCTCAGTGATGCTGTGAGCCCCTGCGCTGCGCTTGTAATAAAACCTCTTGCTTTTTGCATCAAGTCTCGGTCTCCGCTCACTTTTCAGGGTGGTCGTCTCTCCCCTGGGCCCACCGCGAAATTATCTGCGGTCTAACAATGCAATTTAAATTTTCTATTTGGTTTTTGTACTCTACTGCTTTTAATAATTTCTCTCTCAGGTGCTAACAATTAAGTGAAATATTTGATTAAATAACCATTTATTGAAATTCTTAATTTGGAAGCAAATTTCTATCTTATTGAAGTTTAAGAAAATCTTTAATTATTGACCTTGACTTTGCTACAAACCGAGCTTTAAATTCAACTAAGGTAGATCCAAACTTTGGTCCAGCAATCTTAGTGGAATATGTGTAGTGAGATTGTTCTTTCCCTTGGATTGGCAGTAACTAATGAAGAGATAGCTCATTTATAGAGATAAGAAGAAAGGGCAGAAAGAAAGAGAGATGAAAATGTGATATAGAAGAGAAACAATGGAGGAAGAGAGGCACGGTTTAAGAAACATAGCTTTAATAGAGTTTGCGTGAGCGTGAATTATTTTCTTTTGATTTTATTAGAGAGTCTTTAAAATAGCATATTGCTAGAAAGTATCAAGCAGAAAATACCTTTAATTTTAAGGAAAAAGGGTGTTAATCACAGAAAATTGATCCTTGATTATTTTTATTTGAATTCTCTTCTTTTAAAGAGTTCTTTTTAATGCTTTTTATAACTTGGAAATCTCTAAAAAAATGTTATCCTATTCTGTGGGCTGTCTATTCACTCTAATGATAGTTTCCTTGGCAGTGTAGAAGCTTTTTAATTTGATCAGATACCATTTATTTATTTTTGAATAATACTGAATTCTGTATAGCATGTTACTGTACTGAATAGTGTAGTCAATTGTAACACAATGGTATGTATTTGTGTATCTAAACATAGAAAAGGTACAGTAAAAATACAGTATTATAATCTTATGGGACCAGTGCTATATATTCAGTCTACTATTGACCCCGAAATACCATTATGTGGTGCATGACTGTAATTGTAAAATTACCTTTAAAAATGTATTTGAGCATGAGAGTATACTATTTGACAATCAGTTTTATTTGTTATTTTTCACATTTTTTAAAGACTTTGGAGAATTAAATGTAGCAACTGTTAAGGTTAAATAAGCCAAAGTCATGTAAAATTTCTTACAAATACAGTTAGTACTTCTTGATAACTATCTTTATTTTCACAATCTTGCTGACATTTTTCTGCAGATCTGAGGGGGCTTTGCAGAACTGCATGAGCGAAAGTCAGTCTATGAGGATCTTTTCCAGTTCTCTTATTGTACATATATTTCTTTACTTTAGCTTGTGTAAGTCTTTCTTTAAAGAGAAGAGATGTGACTAGTTGAATAGTTATAATTTTGTTTGAAGCTTTATATTTTTCTTCCAATGTTTTGCCTTTTGATCAAAATATTTGTTAACTTTGCTAGAGTTTTTCAGGAAATTGGGCTTGTAGCATTAACTGAAGCCCTTTGTCATAAATTAAATTTCTCTTAAAATTTTGTCTGAATGCTTACTCAGAATCAAATCCTATCTGTGGCCTTATCCGCAAGAATTACATTCTAAAGGTGATTATTCTAAAATTAAATCTGAGTACATGCAGAAACACTCAATCACTAGGCTGATCATGGAAAGCTCATGTAGACTGTTAAATCACAGACACCAGTTTTCAAGGTCTCACAAAATATAAATATCAAATGATAACCTACTTAATGCTACCTCCAAATTAAATAAATTACCAATCAGAAAACAAAGGATAAGAAAAAACAGAGGATCAAATTATATTTAGAAAATTCCATTAATCTTAATTAAGGAGTAGAACATTATGAGGTACAAGCTTCATAATGATAAAAGTGAAGTAGGCACAATATACTGAACCAGAGACAACAGGTGTCTCCTTTCTACAACTATGACAGATATTTATTTCACTTATTTCCTTTAGTGCTTTCTGATTTCTCATAAACTCAACTCAGTCTGGTTCAGTGACATATTAAGCTAATTATTTTGTATGCTAGATAGATTATGTTTTACAAAATTCTTTCTCTTTTTTAAAGGAAATACCACCCTCATTCTTTAGAAGTTCATTGTTTCTCAACATCCATGGCCAGGAGTATTTTCATTGTCAATACTGCAGGAGGTTTTGTTTTGTTTTGTTTTAATGTGTTCTCCTTGAAAATAAAAGAGGCTTATCTTTAAATCATAAAACTGAAAAGAAACTCAGTGTTAATCCAATCCCTTGTTTAAAAGAAAAAAACAGTTGCCAGCAAATGTAGTATCTTGCTGAAAGTCATAGAGCTATTCAGTGGTAAGTTTAGGTTTTTAAAACATTACAGACTGGTGATCCTTTACCATAGTAAAATGATGCTCTTTTATTACATTTACATGAATACATAGTGTTCTAACATATTTGAATTATTATGCTCATATTTTTGTTATTCATTTTTGGTTTGTTCTGTGGTTATTACCACCTTAAAAGCCCAGATACGAAATTTGTTAAGACCAGTCTTCTTGTACTTCACGTTTTTGTATTTTGCTTTCATTTTGGTCACATTGCGAAGAAGGGATGGATTCCACTCCTCTGCCCACACAAAATTTGATTCAGATTCAAGATGTCCCACACACATTCACCAATAAGATATGAAAAATGTTTACCACTCACATGATAAAGCTTTCTAGGGAGAGCAGGGCAGGCTCTGTAGCAGTCTGAAAATAGCTTGAGAAATCACGGAAAGGAGACTAGCTTCATTTTTATTGTGCTTACCAAGTAGGGCTGGGATGAGGATTCCCCCCTATATGTGGGCTGGGACTTTCATGCTTTGAACTTAGCATATGGTCCAAAGAAGGAAGTACCCCCAAATTTCTTATCTGCTCACCTAGATGTAATGCAGAGAGCTGTGGGAAGATGGAGTGGTGGGCTTGAAAGAGGTCAGCAATCAAACATAATAAACGGAGTCAGATCCTCTTTTACCCCTCCGATTATATTCGTTATAATCATTAATTATTATAATACTAGCTCAATTCTTTAAGATGACAGCACATCTTAAATTATATAATTATTCTTTTAATAACTTATGAAATTATAAAGTAAATTAGGAGGCTATAGAAGATGAAACTTAGTTTGATTAACATGTTAATTGTCTTTTCAAAATAATCGTTTTTCTCTTAATGTGTTAAATCCAAAATAACAAAAAGTCAAATTTCCTGACAACAGTTATATAGGAATGACCACATAAATAATTGCTGCCTAACACTGTGATCTTGTTCCTTAAATAATGATGTGTAGAAGCTCATTTTCCTTATTTAGCTTTCCAAAGGGGCTAAATAAACATGTCAAAATCATATTACTTAAGATTGTGAAAGTTTGTTTCAAGTATCATACCTAAGAGCTTTACAAATCCTATCTGTGGCCTTATCCACAAGAATTACATTCTAAAGGTGATTATTCTAAAATTAAATCTGAGTACATGCAGAAATATTCAGTCACTAGGCTGATCATGGAAAGCTCATGTAGACTGTTGAGGTTAAATCACAGACAACAGTTTTCAAGGTCTCACAAAATATAAATATCAAATGATAACCTACTTATATGCTACCTCCAAATTAAATAAATTACCAATCAGAAAACAAAGGATAAGAAAAAACAAAGGATCAAATTATATTTAGAAAATTCCATTAATCTAAATTAAGGAGTAGAACATTATGAAGTACAAGCTTCATAAAGATAAAAACGAAGTAGGCACAATATACTGAACCAGAGACAACAGGTATCTCCTTTCTACAACTATAACAGATACCATTAGTACAGTACTCTTCCTTTAAAAGGCTGACTTTGCAGCTTATAATAATGAGTAAATTAAATACTATGAGGTAAGTGCTGTGAAAAGAAAACCGTAAAGTAGGCTGGATATAATCTGGAGTGGGTAAAGGTCCTGCCTCACTGAGAAAGTAACACGTAAGCCAAGACTTGAATAAGTGGAGAGAGTTAGGGGTGCAGGTAACTGAAGAAAGAACTTTTAGCAAGAGGGACAAGTCAGTTCAAAGGCTCTGAGGTTGGAAGATGAATTGGTGTTTCAGATAAACAGCAAGGAGGCCCTACAGCTGGAGCAGTAAAAATGTCAGGGAGAACAGTAGAAGAAAAAAATGGGAGAAAGTATTCTGTGAGGACTTATGAGCCATTAAAAGTTTTTTTTTTTTTTTTTATTTTGAAGGAAATGGGTTTCTATTGCAGGATATACAGCAGAGGAGTACAGTGATCTTATACCAAATTTTTAAAGTCTCATTTTAATAGCTGTGTTGATAAAATACTAATTCGAAGACCAGAAAAGAAGCAGGGGAACATATTAGGAGGTTAATTTTGAAATCCAAATGAGCAATGATGGTGGTTGGATAGAGGTCAGCACTAGAGGTACTAAAAAGTGGTAAGATTCCAGGTAATTTTGAAGACAGAGCCAATAGGTTCTATCAAGATTTCTTCATGGTTAGACATGATATGTGAGGAAAAAAAGGCTCTAAGGTTTTGGTTTGTACTGCAATACTGAAGTTGCCAAAAACTGAAAGAGATAAGGCAGAAGGTGGAACATATTTGGCAAAAAAAGATCAGTAATTCATGTTTTGACAATATTGATTTTTAGCTATCTACTGCATACTTATTAGACATCAAAGTGGACATGGCTAAAAGGCAGTGGGATACATGCATCTAGAGATTAAGAAAGAGGTCAGGGATAGAGATATAAAATTGGGGTTCATCAGACCAGAGATAGCTTTAAAAGTCAGAGATGAATGAGCTGGGACTGCAGATAAAGAATGAAAGAGGATTAAAGAGTAAACCCTGGGAAATTCTTTATCAGGAAGATATAACATCAGAAAAGAAGGCTGGGAAGTAGTGGCCTGCTAGGTAGGAAGAAAACAAGAAGAGTATGAGGGCTTGGAATCCAATAAAGGAATGGTTTCTCAGAAGCAGCAGCATGTCAAAAGTCACTGATACTTCAAATAAGATGAGGACTAAAACTTACTTAGCAACATGGACGTAATCAGTAACCTTGACAACAACAGTGACCTTGACCAGATCTAGCCTTTTCTGTACGTTACTTCATTTAACCTTTCTAACAACTGTTATTGATAAATAAACTTGAACTCCTGTAGCTTAAATTACTTTTTCGAGGTCACAGAGCCAGTAATGATCAAGCATCAATCAAATCCAGATCTAACTTCTAAGCCTATGCTTTTCTCATATGCAAAACTCTCCCAAAAGTGGCTGAGGATTTTACAGCTTACTTTTTTCCCAAAAAATGTTTTTATGTTTTACTTATTAACATATGGCTTAAAACTAAACAACCAAGGAAACAACAAAATCAGCAAAGATTTATTATGATACGTAAAGTATCTTCTAGTTTTTCCCCAGATAGCATTAACACTCCTGGATGTACTCTGAAAGGTAAATGCTTAGTCTTAACCTAATTTCACAGAGTAAAATGAAGATGGCTAGAGTGTATCAGAATAATACTTATCAGTAGAATTCAGTGAGCTGTTTACTTTAGTATAACTAGGAAATTACTTGCATGGGTATTTTTTCACATGTATAGATTTATTACCAATCTTTATTTAAAACTGCAATGATTCGCATTTTTGTTTTTGCTCCTGTTTATTTTTAGGTTCTTTTCTACTATGAATTAAATTAAAAAGACATTTAATTTTCTTTATCTTTCTAATCGGGGTAGAAATTTATAAGTATGGAAACGTGGTTACTTATTCTTCAGACTTCTATAAGAAAGCCATTTTCAGAAACCGCCTTAGTGCTCTGCTATATTAATCAGTAGACAGCACGTGATTTTTTTTTTCTTTTAAAATTGAAAATGCTACTACTTTCTTGCATTAGGCAATGGTAGAAATTACTTTTTACAAAAGCAAAATGAAGTTTCTTCTGATGGCACTTCACTTCTTCACTTATAGCCACCAAGGGATGTAGTGCTTTTTTCCCTCAACTTTTCCAAACTTGCAACTGTAATAAATCAGTTTTATGATTATGTAATATAATAGAGCCCCTTTGGGGTGTTTTGCAAACAAATAAAGGTTAAAAGTTAGTGAGCCATATGATCAAACAATTGCACTCCCTGGAATTTATCCAAATTAGTTGAAAACCTATGTCCACACAAAAACCTGCACATGGATGTTTATAAAAGCTTTATTTATAATTGCCAAAACTAGGAAGCAACCAATATGTCATTCACTAGGTGACAGGACAAATAAACTGTGATACATCTATAAAATGGAATATTATCTGGCATTAAAAAGAAATGAGTTATCAAGTCATGAGAAAACATGGAGGAAATTTAAATGCATGTTACTAAGTGAAGAAAGCCATTCTGTAAAATCCATATACCGTATGATTCAAACTATATGATATTCTAGAAAAGGCAAAACTATAGAGACAGTAAAATGTTCAGTCATTGTGTGATTAGAGGGGAGAGAGGGTTGAATAGGTGGAGCACCCAGGATCTGTCAGGCAGTAACACTATTCTGGTATGATACCATAATGGTGCATACATTGTCCTAATACATTTGTCAAAACTTATAGAATGTACAACTACTAAGAGTAAGCTGTAATTTACGGTATGGGCTTTGGGTGATTAAAAAGAAGTCAAGAAAGAAGGTCATTGTGCTGTGAATTGACTTTGTAATAACTGTCCTTGAAATAGAGTCAGTATGAATTATCTTTACAGAGTTAAATTCATTCAGGCTGATCCATGTAAAATCTTTATTTATAAGTCAGTTAAAGTTTCTTTGTAATAATTCCTCCTTTTTCTCCACCAAGAATAAGTCTATTTTTAAATTTGACTAATGTGAACAATACAGACGGGGCTATCAATGAGTACAGTGATATGTATGAAAAGGCTAATATATTATTATTTTTTCATTTTCCCCTCTTAGGAGTGCCGAGGTATGGCTTAGTATGTGTGCATATATGTATTTACGTAATTATAAACATATATGTAGTTGTACATATACACATGCAATATTATATATTAGTACATCATATGTAACTTTTTATTTGATTTTATCGAAGTTGGCTATCTGGAAAATGATCCATTTGATGACTTTAACTTCTGAGTTTTTTGTACCTATCTACTAATTATAAAATTGACCAATAAATGAAATCAACTTGAAAATTATTATTATTTTTTTAAAATGGATATACCACTACTGTTTTTCTTAACTTTAAGGTTTTTAAAGCTTGATACTATAAACCCATCAAAAAAATTTTCATGTTATCAGATTTATGTTTGCTCTTAAAAATGGTCCCATGAAAATGTATTTTTTATCAACTTCTAGAAGGCCCTTCAAAATCTGGCTCTTAGATATTAACAATAGATAATGCTCATTGAGAACATATATAAAGAAAACCTTAAAGTTCTAGATGTGAATTAACTAATTTAATTCTCACAAGAGCTCAAAGGTCTTGTTAGTTTTATTATGTTCACCTAACCTATGAGGACTTTGAATCAGAAGATTAAATAATTTGCCTAGCATTATGTTGCTAGAAACGACAAATCCAAGCTTTGACCCCTGCTAGTCTGTCTCCAGAAGCTATGCTCTGAACTACTAAGCAATAGTATTTCATACTTATTTTCTACCACTCTCAGTGAAATCCAGCCACATGTTCTTGTGTGCCCCCCTTGTTCTTTCTCAAATGTTCCTAACAACCTTTGTGTTACAGCCTTTGCATTAGTTATTCTTTAGGAGTTGACTGTTCCTCCCCAAATATAAACATGATTGATTTCTTCACAGCCTTTCAAATTCTCCTCAAATTTCAGACTTCCCTGACCGCTTACTTAAACCAATGCTTCTTCCTTCATCCACATCCACTCCAATATTTACCTCCTTTATACTGCTTGGTTTTGTTTCATAACACTTTTTTCAATGGTTCTCAACAGTCATCATCAGAATCCCCTGAGAAGCTGAAAAAAATGACATAATTTTCCAGGGTTAACCTCAGATTTGCCTAATTAATAAATTATAAAACGTGACTGAAAAGATGGAATTTTTTTTAGCTAACCAGGAGATTCCAATGTTCAGCTGGGATGCATCTCCCATTTACTGCATATTAGATAGCACTGCACCTTTACTTGAATATTGTCTATCTTCTCAACTAGCATATGAACTTCAGGTATAGAAAAATCATTGTTTTATTCATTTTTGTATTTTCAGTGTGTGGAACCAAGTTGGGCATGTATTAGTAATTATCTATAAAATTAATGAATAAATATTTATTGAATAAATAAATAAAATTCGTATGCAAGAAAATCAACTGAGCACTGTTAGCATACATAAGGCTTTCTTTAAAAATATCAGGTATGACAATATTCCAAAAGACTATCCTAACTTTAAAAAGGAGGCAAAATATTTGATGGGGCTTTAGCAAAAGAGGGGCCACCAAAATATGGCTCATTCTGGAATAAGCTGAGTAAGAATTATTCTCAACGAGGGTAGAATTGACTGAGATTTGAAGCCTTTGTTAAAAGTTAATTTGGATTTTACAAGAGCAGTGAGAGGAAATTCAGGAGCCAAAGTCATGCACAGGAGGGTTTGAGAGGAAGAGTTGCAATGACAAGGATCCGTGAAAACCACCATGGAAAATTCTCAGCCTTTCATTGTCTTTCACAGTTATTCTTGGTCATTGGGGAAACTGAATCTCATTATGTGACCCCCATCCTAGTTTGTTTAGTTCTCTAAATTTATACCTCTAATATTTGTTAACAGACAATTCGTATGAAGTTTTTTGTTTTTTTTGCATCTCTGCACATCTTAAAAGTGAGGCATTTAATGCATTTGTTCCAGGCTACTTTGTCAAGGATGTTTATATAGAAAATAACAGAAGTAAGAAGAGAGATTCTCTCCTTTTCAAGCCTGTTTGCTGTCCATTTATAAAAAAATAAGATTCCCTAAATTGAAGGTTCCTCTCCTATAATGTGGAAGCACTTATCTGATCCCATCTGCCTTAATCCCATGGGATTTTGGGCAAGTGGAATTAACACAAATATGCTGATATGCAGACCATGGCTCCTGATGTGAGTAATAAACTGTCCTTTTTTCCTGACCCGAGAGTTCTGTTTTCTGCTACCATCCAAGAAAGTGTGGCAGGCTAATTTGGTAGTTTGCAAGTAGGGTACCCTTCAAAATTCTTGAAAGTGTTGGTTGCAGCTTTGGACTCTTTATTGATGAATGCTATCATAGCTTCCATGAATTTTGCCTTTGTAATTAAATTTAAATTATATGTTAAGTGCATGGCTATCCACTAGCATTTAAGAGTCTATAGAGAACACAGAGTTTAAAGGAAGGGAGAGTTAAGACAAGGAAAATTCCTGAATAAGTATATGGCAGTCATGAGATTTTCCCCTCCTTTGGAAAAGAAAGTGAAATAATAGTTTAGTGTATAAAATAAATGTATAGAAATATGTGTGAGTGAAAGAAGTATTTCATAGCAGGTCATTTTAGAAGCATAAAAGTGGTAGATGTTTTCATTCTAAAACAAGTCTAAACTACATGAGAGACCATGGTAGTGAGCCTAAGAATTAAGTACACATAAGTCTTGGTTAACTTTGCTATTGCTATGTCTGTTTCCACTACTGGCAAACAAATAGGCTTTTATTACAAGATCAAGTGAGAGACTAAGATCCACAAGCTTTGGATCTGTAATGTCTACTGTGGAGTTAGAATCCCCAAATCATGTCCTATACAAAAATGTGTGTTAGTAAGGGAGCCTATGAGGTAGGGGTGAGGTTTGGAGGGGACAGCTGTAAGCTTCAGAAGACAATCCTAGTGCATCTGTCAAGGATAAGGTATGAAAGCTTTAGTCAGATCATAAAAAGGGTCTCCCAGTTTGGAGAAGTTAGGAATCCAGTATCTACATTGTCCTATGAGACCAAGAAATGCAGTAAGTTGTGCTTTGGTAATTGGCTGGGGAAAGTCTTGAATATTCTCCAATCCTTGAAGAGAAAGAGATTTTACTTTTTAAGTGATGCCATAGTCTGGAAAATGCACTTGGGACTGACATAATTGAAGTTTATCTTTAGAGATTCTCCATCGTTTGTATGTTAATGCCATCAGCAAATATAGAGAATCAAGTCTGCAAGATTCTTAATCTGCAAAGTACAATGGAAGATCATCCACATATTATATAAAATTGGAGTCCTGGAGAAATGGAATGCCACTGAAGTTATGAAAAAATCAAAACATTAAGAGCATTTCTGTAAAACCTGAGAGTCACAACTGTTCAACTAATTTTCCCAAATGAATACAAATAGATGCTGTAAACTGTAGGCAAGAGAATATACAGCATACAGATCTACCACTGTAAAGTAAGCAGCTATTATTGCTATTAAACATAGGGTGATAGTAGAGTTAAGAAACACAGGGAAATGAGGAAGAGAAATCTTTTCAATGGGGCTTAAATCTTGCACAAAGTGGTAACAGTGACAATTTGTCTTTTTGATTGGTAGAACAGGAATATTAATCAGTAAAAGATAATGAATCTGTTCTGGAGATATGTGGATATGATGGTCCACAGTCTTTTAAGAGCCTCATTTTTCTTGGGTTTTGGGATGATTACAGTAAGGGCATAAACAAATTGATTGGTTCAGCCTTCAGTATTTGTCCCACATCTGAAACACATTTGGCCCAGAGCAATAGGAAGCAAATTTAAGGTCTAGGATGTTGATAGGGAAAGCAGCAAGTAGTGGTTAATTAATCTGAGCCATCATTAAATTACTAGCCAGTGATCCTCTTCTGAGAGTTCTAGAAAGAGGAAGTTCTGGTACATTTAATGGTGTCATCCTTTTTACAAAGCAGATCTTGCATCAGTTCATTCACTACTTCACTAGAATAGAGCAACAAAGCAGGAAAACATGAGAGTAGTGAGAGTGTTGACTAGTGACAAAGAGACAGTAAGTAGCTAAGACAAAGGCATTGCCAGAGTGGTATTTGAAATGCCTACTACTGGATTTTTTAATATATATATATATCAATATCCAAAGGAGGAAGGGCTATGGACCAATGTCAGGGTTTCTGGTAGATAGTATGGCCCTGGTGTCAACTAGATACAAAACATTTTTTGCAATTTCATGAAAATGTCTCCCAAAAAGCTTGAATTTTCTGTTTCTGATTATATCATTCTAAGAGAGGCAGGAGAAGTGCCAGTGGCAGGGCATGAGAGAGATCTTAGATGCTCATTGAACACAGGAGGAGTGGTCCTCAAGCAACCATAAGACATCGTTAAGTGATTCACTATGTGCATGGAAAGGGGATCTCACCACACCATAGTAAGTTGATATTCAAAGGTTTTAAATTCTTTGATAAGTCAATTACAAATACTGTCACCTGAAGGCTGGTTTGGAGATAGAGCATCAGAGTTTAAGTCCACTGAATCATGTCTTCTCACAGATTGTTAAAGAGGTGTAGCTTCACAGCAGGTCCTATACTGCATTCCTACTAAAGTATCATCTAAGAACCAGTCAGTAATTCAAAATCTTAGGTCTCACCCTTAACCGACTGAATCAGAATCTGCAATTTCACAAGATCCTCTGGTGGTTAGTAAGCAAAGCACTTTGAATTTTGAGTAGGACTGTTGTAAGATGATGGTTTCCAACCTTTTCTTACATTGAAATCACTTGAGTACTTTGAAAAATACTGACTGCTGAGTCCCATATCCACAAATTCTAATACAGTCCGGGCACTGGGTGTTTAAAAGTCCCCTCAGATGATTTTAATTTACAGTCAAAGTTGAGAACCACTGTAAGGGAAGCTGAATCTCAACGGTTTTGTCTTCCTGGAGAGCAAGGACTTAAGATGCACCAAAAATGCTAAACCCCAGTAGTACAACAACTAGAGATTAGCTTTCTTAGTTTACATTCACCTCACAGGTTATAACACAAGATAAAAAGACCTGACACAGTTTGAGCATTATCTACCTAGAGAACCGACATTTTTCATTTAAGCTTTTTGTATTTGCAATTTTCATCCCTTAGTCAGCCCTATACCATATCTCGGTCTGGTTTCACAGTGCTCTGTGTCTTGGTTAGACAACTCTTGTCTAGCTGACTGTTCTTTAACTTCTAATCTCAGAAAATGGGAGCTGGGTGGGATATTAGTTCCCTTGTTCCTTATTTTCCAGAATGTTTTATTTTCCCTTCTTCTTCCAACCATTTCCTTTTGGGCACAGCCACGTCTTCTTCTTCTTCTTTTTTTTTTTTTTTAAATGCTAACTGCCTTTATTTTCCACACAACAATTATTACTTGCTAAGTCTCTGCAACTTTAGGTTGCATGTGGATGCTTCAAACTCTCGGGAAGCGAAGGGAGCTTTGAAGGCCCCAGCTTCTTTGAGGCCCTTATAATCAGTCGATTAACAACTTACTCCTCTGTGGTATCCACATTTGCAAACGGCCTCTTGGTGTTTCTTTATTCAACTCCAAATTTCCTTTTCCAGTTAAACTGTGAGCCCAAGAGCCCTCCTCCCCACTCCTCAGCACACTGCAAGACCCTGGCTAGCAACACGCTTCCTCCCAGTCCACAGGGGGCATACCTCAAACTCGCCGCGCGGCCCCTAGCGCAGGCCTCGGCCAAGAGACCCTGCCACGCACCCGCTGGAGCCTCAGCTGGGGCCGCAGCTACAGCTCTTCCGTGAAAAGCCCCATTGCGCACAGCTGAGTAACCTTCCGCCCCAGCCTCTGTTTCCCTGGCGGAAGGACTTGGGCACACCACGGCCATCCAGGACCGGGAGGGCGGCCCAACGTGGTCTGGCGCTCATGGCCCCGCGCACTTGCAAGTGACCTGCTTCGTGCTCATGGTGGTTGGGCTGGAGGACAGTCATTGTGCCGCCGCCTCCACCTTGGCCCGGCCCATCCGGTGCAGTCTCCTCCGCCAGCGCGCAAACATGAAACTTTTTAATTTCAGACTTCTCTCAGGAAAATGGACTCTACAGGGCCTCTGTTTGCATAACCGAAGGAGACTCCACAGGGTATTTTTTCTATTTGCATAACCGAAGGAGACTCCACAGGGTATTTGGGACATTCAGCATAGATTTATTGCAAGGTGATTTTCTGTTCCTGCTTAGACCTAGATTCAGCTGAATACTCATCCTATGGAATGAGAAGGAAAAAAATCACAATTGAGCTCCATGGAGCAACTCATTTATGGTATGATTCTTGACTTCTTCTGTTACTTTCCTATTTGTTCTTGTATGTTTTCCTTTTTTTAGTTCTATTGCCTAACAGAGCCCTTAGAAATTAGCTCTTTTATTTCCCTGGAAGTCCTTTTGGTGTCAGGTGTTGATGTCTATTCCAGACTGAATCTTGAGTCTGAATAGCGTGAAAGGCTGTTTTGTTTACCTCAGGACATGAACGTTCAAATGGGGACACTGCTAGAATGCCTCTAGGCTACAGTATCTGGTCTATGATTTCAAGAACCCTTGTTGTTCTTTGGCCTATGGGGCATAAGATGGGGTGTTTTTGTTGACAAATAGAGGCCGATAGCTCTTTGCCTGTTTAAAAATATTGTGGATGCTGCTAATGGTTTATGGCTTAGGACAGGTTCTACTGAATACAGTAGAAGGCTAGTTATTCTGCAGATTCACCACAGGAACAATTATGATTTTATATTAAATAAAGAACATTCTGCATTTCCCTTGTAGGGAAGTAAAGATTTCTTTTCTTCACGCATCACTAGGTTCGTGGCACCTGTAACAATAGATAGACTAACAAGAGAAAAGCACAATAAATTTATTTAATATAAGTTTTATGTGACACAGAATCTTCAGAAATGACCCAAAGAAACAAGGAAACATGTGTATTTTTATGCTAAATTTGATGAAGAATTGGATAGTTTTGAAGGATTATTGAATGACAAAAGGGCTATGATCTTATGATCAAATGGTAATAAACTGGGGGGGGAATTTAAGTAAGGTCTGTTTGTTTACGTTCTTCTTTGTGTTCCTGTGTCTTCAGAAATAAAGGCATCCCCTTTCCCCAGTATATGGAAGATACTTCTGGCATGAGGATCTTATGCCTTACTTCAGAGGAAGGTCAGAGAATTCTTTTATGGTCTGCTTCAAAGAAGAAGGGCTGGAGAAGGTCAGAGAGAGAACTTCCTGGTTCTGCTGTTTCTTCAAATGTCCAGGTGCCATATTTTGTGGTAGGATGTCCTGACTCCATCATGCTTTTCCATGACACTAATGTGACAGCTAGTCAGAGCATTTATGCTGTATGATGTCCTAAGTAGCAGAATCACTACATGTATTTTACCTACACCATGTCTCTTTGTGCACAGCCAATTCTTTTGACTTTATGTCTTGAATTTTACCTTCTCTTAATGCATACATCTCCAATTTCCCCCTGAATTTTCGGCACTGCATCTTTGTGGTGTACATATTAGTAGAAGTATAAGAATAAATTTAGAAATGAGAAGAGAAGGAAGATTTTGCTTACCTATTATGTTGAACCATGTGAAATCCCTAGTAGTTGCACATTTTGACAATCAAATAGCATTTATATAAAGATGAATTGAGTAAACAAATAAATTAGTAACATACCTGGTTATCATAAAGAAACTTAATAGATTTTAGTTACTGAATCCAGAAGAGTTGAAAGATTTTTTGTTGAATATAATAGTAGCAGTTAAGCCATTATTTTTTATCCACATATCTTATTCACACTCCTTTAGCTACTCCATTTACCTGTTACATCTTTTTTGCTTGTCTTTGCATTAAAGTCACTGGTTCTGACCAACAAAACCTTTAACATTGCAGCTTTCTCAAATGATATTTAAACAGGTGGAGGTTAGGGTATTATATCTGGCTCTAGCTACTTCCTAAGGTGAATGGTTACCTATAGGGTTCTTCTCTTTTTTGAGAATCTTGATGCTTTTGGAAAATTGGGTATGAGAGCTAGTGAAAGCTGAGTTACTCTGCATGTTCTCGGAGTTAAAGTGAAGATGGAGCTACTGTCAGTACCTTCAGTCCACTACAGGATTTCTTTGAACTCTCACAACACCTTTAAAAATACGATAAAATTCACAAAATGTAGTTGAATTTCCTTTAAAAACTAGGAAAGGATATAAAATTCCCATCATAGCAACATGGCAGATGGAAAATGAAGCCATAGAAGCAAATTAGGCTCAATTTTATGAAGTCCCCAGAAACAAGCAGATCGTCAGGAAGGCTTTACACAGACTGTAGAATTGGATTTTCCAGCTCAGTTTAACTAGTTCTCCAAGGAGCAGGGAGGCCCTAGCTGACACCTGGGTTATACAACCAATTGACTAGCCTCAGGGACAGTGCCAAGATCACACCAACAAGAAATTTTAAAACGACTTCACCTGCAGCACAGTCTCAATACAGTAGCCAAATAGTTATGCAGAAAAATGTCCATCCATTTTTATTTTTGTTGTTCCAAGGCTGAGTGCTTCTGACTATTGCAAGATATTGTGAAAATTAAACATTTAATGAAGTAACAGGAGACTGTTATTACAGAAAGCTGAATAGACGCTTCCAATGTTGAAGGTCTTTTCTTCTAAAAGTGTCTTTTGCTTTAAGATCTTTTTTTCTAAAAATGACTTTTACTTTAGGGCAAATAATGATTTAGAGGTAGGCACTTCCAAATTCATTCAAACAAGCAAGGTGGTGTTGGATTCCATTTCAAAATAAATGTATTTTATTCATTTATGATTAATAACAGGAGGAAAACAACAAGTAATTCAAGTATAAAATTTGTCACTTATAGAAATTTGTATATGAGATTCGACATAAAAATTAATTTCCCATGCTCTTCAGTTAAGCATTCCAGAAAGGGTGCTATCAATATAATTTAACATTAACTCTTTTATTCTTGGCGTTAATACTGATTAATACTTTTAAATTAATGCTAATAAAGAATAATTATAATTAATAATTAATGATTAGTTAAATTAATACTAATACTTTTAAATTTATCTCTATTATCACAATTTATTATGTACCATAAAAATACAGTCCATAAAAATATGTGGTTAGATATTCAAATATTGAACATGGGAATCATCATCATAGTAGGGACTGCTGTCTATCCTCTAAAATCCATTCTTTCCTCTTTCACAATAATGTTACTATAGCTGGACACATTGCAACTTTCCTAGGCAGACTTTGATTAGAAGTGTGATTATGTGACTAAGTTCTTTTCAAGGAAATGTGAAAGGAAGTAATATTCTAGGCCGACAACTATAGACTAGCTATGATTTCTCACTACTGAAATTTAATTATTATAGTCAAAAACATAGAAAATTAGGAATACTTTACATTTACTGGTATATTAATTTGAAAAATATTGAAAATTAAACTTTATGAAGTTTAAAAATTTTTTAAACTTTTTTTTGTTAAAAAATATGATGCACTACAACAGTAAGGTATATTTTTAGAAGAAAAAACTCAAACCTAATCACAATACCATAATGCTATTCTCAATATAACAAATGTCCTTGTAGTGCAGGTCCCTATCAATACACATATTTTCATAGCTACAACTCTGCCACATTTAGTGATTAGTGTTCTGCTTTTTTGTTGCAGGTTTTTACATTAAATTTTCTATTTGCCACGTAGTCTTCATAATTAACTATTTAACTGGAAAATTACAAGAGTACTTAGAAAATTTAATAAATCTATAGATAATAACTGTATTTAAATATTATCATTTGAATATAAATAATATTATAATGAGCATATGCATGCTTCTGTCCTCTCTATAACTTGGATAATATTATTTAGAAGTTGTTTTAGTCTGTCCAGGTAGCTATAACAAACCACCATAGACTGGGTGGCTTAAACAACAAAGATTTATTCCTCCTAGGTCTAGAGATTGGGAAGTTTAAGATCAAGGTACCAGCAAATTTGGTTTCTGATGAGGGACCTCTTCCTGTTTCATAGATGGCCGGCCGTCTTCTCGCTGTGTCCTCCCACAGTGGATGGGGAGAGCTCTGGGCTCTGCCGTTTATAAGGGCACTAATCCTATCATGGAAGTTTCATCGCCATGACTTTATTCAAACACAGTTACCTTCCAATGTCCTGTCTCCAGTCACACTAGCATATTAGGACCTCAACATATGAATTTGGCTGGGCACATTCAGTACATAACAGAAATATATTTAGTTTACTAAACAAGTTGAATAGGAATAGTGTAATCAGAAAGCAAATTTATTCTTTCACATTATTGTGAAAACATTAGCTGTATTTTTTTCTATCCCTGTGGATATTTGTGGTAAAAATTCATAGTTTATCTGGTATTGCTCAAAGGTTGTAAAAAAATTATCATATATGATCTCCTAAGTATCTTAATATCCCTATTATCAACATTTTAATCTCAAATCCAACTTGTGTCTCTCACTGCCACAACCAGCAGTAGACTGAAGCTTTAAATTTGTAATTGTTAGAAGAAACAACACCTGTATTTTATATGTATTTAATTGACAGTCAAGGTGATCTCCAGGCCTTTGAATTTACACCAACAGAATGTATATTGTTAATGGGCTGCAGCCTGTAAAAGAGAATTCTTCCGCATACACCCCTCAAAGGTGGCTGTGAAATAATAAGAGAACAAACCTGAACCAGCCAGGTTGAACCAGTCCAGTCTATTGCAAAGGCAAAGCATTCTTGCTTTCCCTGTTGAAATGGAATCAGTCTATCTTTGAACTAGAGATCACTCCATGTGCTTTATCCTTCTGTCCTTTACAAAATGTATAATACTAGTGTTTTCTATTTCCCCTCCATCATTTTGTGTTGCATTAGTTGGGAGGAATTAAATCGATCAGTTAACCATGATGAGCTAAATCCGCACCTGACCAAAGAAATTCAAAAAGAAATCTTAGTCTTGGAGATAGACTTAATAACAGAATAAAAATCGTGATGTTATCTTTTTGTGCAGAGATGATTAGTAAATCTATTGTACTTTGGAAAGTTGCATTATAGTTGAGAAGTCTTTTTTTTTAATTATGTGGAATGTATATTCATGTTTGTCTCATTTTCTTATTCTAGAGTTTGATTATGTTAAATGTATTTTCTTTTGGTTTGGTTTTATCTGACAAAAAAAACCCTTAGTGTGCTCTGATTTTGGGGTATAGGCATATTAACCAAGGTTAGCTCTGATTTGTAGTGTTTGTGAATACACATGTTGTAAATACTCCCACCACGGCTAACTTCAAGTTATGACCCCTTTAACAAGCATGCAAAATTTTCCTGAAAATTTTGCATCAGCTCTTGTAAACCAGCTCTAGCACGTCATGGATTGAAGAAAAAAAATTCAATAAGTGATATTTCTATGCAACTTTATTATACCATATTTCTATTGAAATAGTCAACATACAGATTAGAACAGAAAAGTTGCAACAGCTAAAAAATCTCATAGTACATTTGAATAATACCCCAGGTTCTGGGAGAATTGTAACTGAAAATGGAATCCTCCCCCAACAGCATGCCAATAGAGACAAAATGATGTGTCTACCACTCCTTCTATATAGTCATCCAGGGCCCATAGGATTTCCTCTGTTTATATCCATCTGAGAATATCTACTTAAGAAAACATCACCTTTTCATGGATTGATTGAATTTCAAGGAGAAAGCGTTTAACTGCTTCACATTATCCAATATTAAGTTTCCTGTTACATATGCAGGTAAACACACAACAGAAAGTCATTTTGTTTAGTAGAGTCATAATAAATAAATAATGGGCATTGTAGACTTTGTTAAAAGCTTTAAACAATAAACATGCCTCCTGCTTAAGACTTAAATTAAGTTTTCCAACACAGCGAGATGCACTGAGGAGAATCCATCTACCCTATGCATGGAAAACAGCAGGATGACAAGGCCCCTCCTTTGGTAATATAAAATAAAGGTAAAAAATAGGGCTTTAAAAATATCTTGCGACATTTGGTTTGATTTTGTCTGACAATGAAAACTCTTGCTGTGTTCTGGTTTTTAGATATAGGCATGTTAACCAAGGTTAGCTCTGATTTTTAATGTTTGCCAATATACATGTGGGCATTTTACCCATGATGCAAAACATCTTAAGTTTTAACGGTATTTACTGTAAGAGAAAATACATGTCTGGTTTATGATTTTAAAAATTCAAAAAATTACAGTAAAGTTGACCATTGTACAATACATGGATTTGAACTATGCAGGTCCACGTATGCAAAGATTTTTCAATAAATATATTAAAAGTTTTTTTTTGAAGATTCATGACAATTTGAAAAACTCACAGACAAATCATGTAGGATAGAAATATTGAAAAAATTAAGAAAAAGTTTGATATGTCATGAATGCATACAATATATGCAAATATGAGGCTATTTATCATTTCTTGTATAAAATATACACAAATCTATTAAAAGTTAAAATTTATCAAAACTTACATGCACAAACACATGGATGACAACATTCACAGTTGAGAGAAATGTAAACAAATGTACAGATGCAGTATTAGTCATAACTGCATAAAATTTACTGTAGTACATACTTTACTACTGTAATAATTTTGTAGACAACTCCTCTTGCTGTTGTGGTGAGCTCAAGTGTTGCAAATATCTGCTTAAGACGTCATGTGATGCTAATCATCTCCACATGAGCAGTTGTCTCTCCAGTAAATTGCTTATAACAGTAAAAAATGGTATCTCCTTGTTCTCACATATTTGTCATCCTATTTAGTGCAATACTGTAAACCTTGAAAATGAAGCTCCACTAGTGATGCTGGAAGTGCTCCTTAGAAGCAGAGAAAAGTCATGACATTACAAGAAAAAGTTGAATTGCTTGATATGTACCATAGATTGAGGTCTGCAGCTGCAGTTGCCCACCATTTCATGATAAATGAATCCAGCATAAGGACCATTGTAAAAATGAAAAGGAAATCCATGAAGCTGTTGCTGTAGCTATGTTAGCAGGTATAAAAACCCTGCACTTTTGATGTAATACATTTTTTCTAGTTTAAAAATGCAGCTGTTATGTGGGTCCAGGATTGCTATAGGAAAAGCATACTTACAGCCTCTAATATGATTCATGAAAAAGCAAAGTTCATTATATGACAACTTAAAGTAAAAGGAAAGTGAAGGATCTAAAGCTGGAGCATATAATGCCAACAAAGGATGTTTTGATAATTTTAGAAAGAGGTTTGGCTTTAAAAATGTCAAGGTAACAGGAGAGGCAGCATCTGCTGAACAAGAAGCAGCAGACACGTTTCCAGAGGTCGTTAAGAAAATCACTGAGGAGAGAAGATGTCTGTCTGAATAGGTTTTTGTTTTTTTTCCATGAAAACTTAGTAAGCACGAACAGGTTTTTAACGTAGGCAAAAGTGCCCTATTCTGGGGGAAAAAAATGCCACAAAACACATTTATTAGTAAGGAAGAAAAGTGAGCAGTAGTATTTAAGACAGGCAGGCTTAAGCTGACTCTACTGTTCCGTGCAAATACAGTAAGGTTTATGATCAGGACTGTTCTTATCTATTAAGATTAAAGGGAAAAGATAAACATCAGCTGCCATTCTTTGTTTGTACAACAAGAAGGCCTGGACAGTAAGAACCCTTTTTCTAGATTGGTTCCGTTGATGCTTTGTCCCCAATGTCAGGAAGTAGCTTGCCAGTAAGGGACTGCCTTTAAAGTTCACATATCTTTTAAAGTTAAAATACCTGTCAATATTTTTAAATGCACCTTTTAAATGCTCTGTGGTGACCCAGAACCCCATGAGTTCAACATCAAAGGCACCCAAGTGATCTACTTGCCCCCAAACACAACTTCTCTTAAAATTTAGCCTCTAGATCAGGAGGTCACAAGGACGTTTAAGGATCATAACATATGGTGCTCTATGAAAAGGATTGCCCATGCTATTGATAAAAACCCCAGAGGAGAGAACATCATAAAAGTCTGGAATGATTACATCAATCAAGATGCCATCATTGATATAGGACAATCCTTGAAAGCTATCAGTAAATAATAAATAATAAATAAATTCCTGCTGAAGAAAACTGTCTAGATGTCATGCATGACTCCAAAGGATTTATGATGGAGCCAATCCAGAAAATTATGAAAGAAGTTGTGGATATGACAAAAGAGTGTATTTGTGTGTGGAATTTTAAGGTGTGGATCTTAGAGAAATTCAAGAGCTAACAGACACCACACAAGAGGAAGTAACAGAAGATGACTTGATGGAGATGAGTGATTCCAAACCATTGACAGATGATGAGGAAGAAGGCGTAGAAGAAGCAGTGCCAGAAAACAAATTGATATTAGGCACCCTGGCAGAGGGTTCTGATGATTTAAGACTGCTTTTGACTTCTTTTACAACATGGGCCCTTCTATAATATAGGCACTGAAACTAAAGTAATGGTGGAAGAATGATTAGTACCACACAGAAACATTTTTACACAAATGAAAAAGCACAGTCAAAAATTGTGATGTAGTTCTGTACAGTTACACCTGGTATACCTGTCTCTTTTGCCTCCCCTTCCAACTCTTCTGCCTCTGCCACCCCTGAGACAGCAAAACCAACCCCTTTCCTTCCTCCCTTTCCTCAACCTACACAATGTGAAGACAGAAGGATGAAGAACTTTATAATGATCCACTTCTGTTTAATAAACAATAAATACATTTTCTCTTCCTTATAATTTTTAATATTTTCTTTTCTCTAGCTTACTTTATTGTAAGAATACACTATAAAACACATATAATATAAAATATGTGTTAATCAACTGTTTATGTTATCAGTAAGGCTTCCAGTCAGCAACAGACTATTAGTAGTTAAGTTTTGGGGGAGTCAAAAGTTATACATGGATTTTGACCGTGCAAGAGGCTGATGCCTCTAACTCTGTGGTGTTCAAGGAAGGACCAACTACAGTTTCCCTCATCCTCGGTTTTGCTTTCCATGGTTTCAGTTACCTGTGATCAACTGCAGTCCCCAAATAGGACAGTACAGTGCAGTACAATAAGATACTTTGAGAGAGAGAGAGTGTGTGTGTGCGTACACACCCGTTCACACAACTTGTATTATGGTATTTTTATAATTGTTACATTTCATCATTTATCATATTTGTTAATGTCTTATTGTGCCTAGTTTATAAAGTAAACTTTATCATAGGTATGTATGTATAGGGAAAATCATAGTATCTGTAGGGTTTAATACTATCTGTGATTTGAAGTGTCTACTGGGAATCTTAGAATGTATCCCCTTAAAATTATAGAAGACTACTGTAATGAGTTCTCTAAAAGAAGTGAATGAAACAAATGCAAAGTTAACAGCTAAGATACTCAGAGTAGAAACAGAGATAATTTCTAGTAAATATCCAAAATATATTTTTCAATACTGAAAACAATGGTTGAGTTGATTATGCAAAATATTAACAAGAAAAATTAGAGAAAATATGGGTTTAAATGTACTTTAAATATTTTACAGTAAAAAATATACTCTACAATAAAGATGAACATCAAAAATTTATGCTCTCCAAAAGATATTAAAAATATAAAGAAGTTAAAAATAAAATTAATAGAAAAGCAGTTAAGAGACTCCTCATTACAGTGAATTTAATACATGAAAATATATACCATTTTATACCATATTACAAATTAAAAATGTACTTATTATTTATTATTTATATCTAGCAATGTAATAATTACATAAATAGTTATAAGAAAAATCACTCCAAAGATGGATAAAATAAGTATTTTAAATTGGTCTTTGTGTCATTGTCAATGGAAAAAGTGTAAAAACTAAAGGAAAACATATATACATATTTGAAATATATATATTTGTATATATATCTGGCTATCTATCATCTATCTCTCTAACCATACTTCACTGTTGTAGTAAGCTGCAATCTTTTAGCACATAAAACTCTGAGAGTCATACTTTATAAAGTAGAGCTAAAGTTTAATTTCCAGTATTTTTAAAATTAATATACCAGTAATTGTTAAGTATGTCCAGTTGGCTAAGTTTCCTACCATAACAAATTTAGGTAAACACAAATATACTAATTCACAATTCCAAAACACACATTAATTTTTGTAACTCAGAATAAGAATTTGCTGCAGGCTATTTTTGTGTGTATATGTGGCTGTGAAGGAGTGATATTCACTAGATGAAAGGAGTGACCATAAACATGTTTTTAATCCCGATATGTGAGTCATCAATAAAGAAATTAAGAAACTAAATCGTACAGAAGTGATGATTAGCAAAGTCTCAAAACTGTCAGACTAAACAGACTTCTAATGCTTAGGACAAGCATACATAATACAGCAAAGGGGATCAAGGTAATTTCTGTTTTAGGAGATTCCGTAAATTACTGCTTATTCCAGATCTTTATATTCTACTACTTTTAAGAAAAGAGATCCTTCATGCTATGGTGTGAATGTTTTTCCTTTCCAAACCTCATGTTGAAATTTGATCCCCAGTGTTTGAGGTGGTGCCTAAAATGAAGTTTTTGGTTCATCAGGGCAGACCCCTCATTAATAGATTAATGACCTCCCTTGGGGTGAGTTTGTTGTTGCTGTATTAGTTTCTGTGAGAGCTGGGTGTTAAAAAGAGCCTGGCACCTTCTTGCCTTCTCTCTTGCTTCCTCTCTTGCCATGTAACCTCTGTACACTCTGGCTCCTCTTCCCCTTCTGCCTGAATGGAAACAGCCTGAGGCCCTCCGAAGAAGATGTCAATGCCATGCTTTTTGTATTGCCTGCAGAACCATGAGCCAAATAAACTTCTTTTCCTTATAAATCACCAAGCCTCAGATATTCCTTTATAACAACACAAAACAGACTCAGATGGTTATGGATCAAAGAGCATGGTACTAATTAAACAAAAAAACCTCAAGTAGGAATGATTTGTTTAAATAAACACATTACTTCATGTTTAAATGCTCTTAAAATATGTATTGAACACCTAAAGACTTCCAATTTAATTAACTTTTTTGAAAGATGTAGAAGTGTTGTTCAGTGACTCCATAACATATGACTAGGAAGTGATAATGCTTCTGCATGAAACAGTTTGAAAATTTCCCATTTGAAAATACAGGAATAAAAGTACATACTAAGTCATACTAAGATATTAATAGCAGCTCTTTATGAGGTATGGTGTCTACTTATCATTGTATTTTCTATACAAATGCTTTTAGTATTTATTAGGCATATAGTAAATTAACTTTTAGGAAATTATATTGAATCTCTGTTCTTTGCCTCTTATAAGGCATTAAGAATAAGAAACATTGCTTAAGGGTTTGTAAATTGAGGGATGTGAATTTTACCTGGCAATCGTTATAGAGTATTTGAAAAAGATGATTAATTCTTTCTCTATTTGTCTTACAAGTCACTTAGAATTTATGCCTAAAGGGATTTGTGTATATTCACTGATATGAAGAATGAAGAAAACTTATAATAAGAAAGATAATGATAATCATCTGTTTCTTTCAGCTGTCAAGTTTATTTGCCTTTTTCTTCTCTTGGTTTCCTCTTCACTTTAGTGGCTGGAAAGCAACATTTTTCATAAACAAAAATTTCAAAATAACCAAACAAAAATTGTATGGATATTGATGACATGTTTCTGTTACCCAGAATTAATATTAGCAGGGAATATAAATAGGAAGTATTCTAATTTTTACCTAATTGTAATGTGTAAGGAAGAGAATCACAATATATCCTTCAAAAGTTGATACCCATTGTGATTGAAACATATTGTATCAGGTGATGGATACATTGCAGTAATTCAGCAAGGATTAGATGTGGTAGTATAATTGTAATTCTTCATTGTTTTCCTATGACATTCCTTTTTTAGGTCTTTTTTTTTTTTTCTTTTAGTAATTGTATTTTACTAGCCGCTTCTTATGATAGTCATTCCCAATTTCGCCCATCTACACTGACTTTGTGCTTTCTCAAATTCCTGTAGTTGTCCATTACATATGTTTTTCCACTTGTGTGTGTTTTGGGCAATGGTGAATTTGAAATATGTAGAAGCCATAAGTAGATTGATTTAACAATAAATGAATGATCATATATGGCAAGTTTTCTACATACGAAAAGGTAGCATAAAATATCAGTTAAGAATAAAGACACTGAAACCAGATTTCTTGAGGTTGAATCCTGGTTTTTCCACTTAATAGCATAGGACCTTCAGCACATTACTTAAATTCTCTGTGTCCCAATGTTCTCATCTGTAAATGAGGATGCTAATACCATCTTCCTCAAAAGGCTTTTGTGAGGTTTAAATTAGTTATTTAAATAATTCTTAGTTCACTGTAAATCTCACATATGTCTTTGTTAAATAATACTGAGGCATTCTATCAATATATTCAATATATTCGAATCATGTAATGATTTTTCACTTCTGGTTCTTCCTCTCTGTAAAATCCTTTGGTATGAATGACCAGGCACTGCCTCTGTTCTTTTTGAGAACTTCCTCTTTTTTTTTTTATCATCATCTTGTCTGCTTCTAAGAGTGATTTAGGGTGTTGCAAGTATGCTTGTTACCAAGTACTCCGTTTCTCCGTAAACAATGAAGGTCAGACTTTAAACTACACAGTGTTCCTGTCTCAACTACAAAGTGTTCAGCAACAGTGATTTTTTATTCAGGATAATGTCCTGCAGAAAAAGTACAGGGTGACTCTTCAGGATTCTTTTATACCTCATTTATTTATTTATTATCTATCTATCTATCTATCAATCTATCTATTTATTTTGGTGACTTTGTACCCAGAAAATGGAATCTTACGTGTGCTCTGGGTTTTACATTACAGAAAAGTAACTTCCTGGAGGTATACTAGAGAATTTGTCTTTTGTTAGTTATCTATCCTTTGATTTATAGAATCTTACCTTTTCTCATTATAAAATCCCCACTGGAGGACACTTGCCACTAAGAGGTTGTGGCATCTCTTGCTCTCAGCATGACCTTAGATTTATAGTTTAATGCTTCAGTGTCCTTTATCATGTCTCAAGTCTGAAGACTCAGTTTCACTTCCAAGCTCCCTCCACATTTCAGGTATGTGTCTTAGGGAAGGTTACTTTACTTCTTAGGTTTAGTTTCCCATCAGGTATAATGAAAAACACTCACCTTATAGTGTTATTGTTTGAATTAAGTTGCATGTACTCTTTAGCATAGTGACAGAATATAGCAAAAACAAAATCAAAATAATTTAAGCTATTACTTTAGCATTAAAATATTATGATTTACATTTGATTAGTATGTGCATATTTTATTTCTTGACCCTGCATTAGGCTAAATTAGTAGTTCATTTTATTGTTCAGCAGATTATTGGGCACATAATAAAATCTTACACAACACTAATTGACTTAACATTTTTTTTCTGAAGAGATATATGATATAGTTTCCTTATCCCTGTATCATCAGATCACCCAATGGCTCAGTTTTTTTAGGAAAATAATAATGAGATTTGTGTGTTTTCTTGTGACAGATACTGGCAATTTCATCTTTCAGTATTCAGTTGGGATATGCAAACTATAGGTTGAAACATTCATTGTGTTTCCATGTATAAATTAACTAGTATTGAAAGTTTGCTAACTCCACAGTCTATATTATTTTTAACAAGTACTAGACAGGAAAGTCAAGAGATCAAAAATGAGTAAGGTTTTATTTATACAAAATATATTTTACTACTTGAAGGACATTACACTAAATGAAATAAGCCAGACATAGAAAGACAAATACTACATGACCTCATTTATATGTGCAGTCTGAAAAAGTTGAACTCATAGAAACAGAGAGAAGGATGATTACTAGGAGGTGGAGAGCGGGACAAATTGGGAGATACTGGTCAAAGGGTACAAATTTGCAGTCATAAGAGGAATAAGTTCTGAAGAGCTAATGTATAGCATGATTTCTATAATTAATAATAATGCCTTATATACTTAAAATTTGCTGAGAGTAGATCTTAATTATTCTTACAACATGCACACAGTGAGGTGATGGATATGTTAATTAGCTTGATTGTGGTAATCATTTCACTATGTGTTATATATATCAAAACATCATGTCATACACTCTGAAAAATAAAGTTTTAGAATTTACTTATTGTGTGTAACAAATATAAAGCCAGTCAGCTTAACTGTAACTCATGAAATGGAATTTAGAGAGACTGATTGACTTAATGTATAGGAAATTGCATTTCAACTTTCAGAATTGTTGGAAAACAGGTGGTTTTTCCCATGGGTTGGTGGTTTCCTATCACCAGAAGTGTTCAGACAGGATGGAAATTTCTATCAGGTTGTAATATTTGATGTGCATTTTACCTAGCTGATCTCTAAAATCAGACCCAAGCGTTTTTTCATTTGTTTGAGTTTGTTTTTGTTTTCAAAGAGTCACATGGCTTTAGCACTGGAGTGATTTGTAAATACGCCAAAGCCCAACACATTCATTTTTACATAGGGTCATTATGATTCAGTTATTTCAAGGGATTCCCAGAAGGTCCTATTATTTAGCTAAAGCCAGAACCAGAAGAGGTCCAAGGTTTCCTGATTTCTAGTTAATCATTTAAAAATACATGACTACTTTATTGAGTATAAAAATATAGGTATACTAAATCTTTCCACATATTTAAAACTTGAAGGCTTAATAATATTATATGGCTTTGTCCAATACTAATCTTGATGACATGAGAAATAAAGCACTATTTTTTCCCCTTTACCACTGGCAAAGTACAACTTCAGATTTAATTGGGAAGCTTCAACCCATGTTTTCAGTATTTGGGCTAGAAAGTAATTTTAATCATCTGCAAGTACATAATAATTAAATATGTAAAGATTAGGTGATTGTGGAATAGTTAACGTATCCTACCACAAATTCTATAATAATTTAACTTGAAAAAAAGTGGGATTGTTTTTGAGGCTGTAAGAAAAAAGTTCAGGAAGGATGGAAGGTTTTAGTTATATTTGAGAATATGAAAGAAAATACAAACCAAACTAAATAAAAATTTCTAAAATGTATTTCAAAATTAAATATAAAATACCACTAAATTGATGAAAAATGCTTTGCTTCTTGAATATTTTCCTAAAAATTAATATATTTAACACCTCTATTTTATTTTTGAACATCTTTAAAATAAATTTATTTGAACAAATTATTAAGGTTTCATGGTATGGTGGAAGACTAAAAGGAATTGGATATAAAGCTTAGTTTTATGATGTTTGTTTTAGCCTTGTCATCTTGGATATATCAACACATCAGATTTTTGATTTTCTCATCTTTAAAGTAGAGGAAAATTACTGGGTTGCACTGAGAAATAGGAGTGAAATATGTAAGCTCTTATCACAGTGCTGGGCATAGAGACTAAGAAGGACAAATAATCTCTTTCCCTTTATTTGGTTTAAAATGTGAAATCCTATCTTGGAAAAAAACCTATCATTTGATATTAGGCAAAGTGTACAAAAAAATTTCATAATTGCATGTTGTCATACCTTATGCTGTAGCTAAGTTCATGAGATAAAATTATGGGATGCCCAGTTAAAGTTAAATTTCAGATAGATAAATGTGTTTAGTATAAATCTGTCCCAAATATTGATTGATATTTTCATTTGTTAGATTTGGCAGCCCAAACTATAATGTATACCAAAATAATATCTCATTTGTATTTCAAGTCTGTAGAATATTTCATATTTTTTTTGCATTTGTCATGATATATAAAATACATTTTTATTCAGAAAGATTTTCTGTGGTACCACAGTTCAGCCTCATTGTGTTATCTAGCTGTAGATTGCTTTACTAATAGCATCTTACATCCAAAGAATGCTTTGTTATTATTTTTAGTTTTATATTTATCTATATTAAGATATATATTATCAGTGAGTAACATCTGCATTTTAGATGAAAGTGCTTTTTCCAGTTTTTAGCTTGTGTGTATGTATGTGTCTTTTGTCGTTGTAATATATGACTCTTGATTTATATATTTTTATTAATTTGTTGATTGATTTCTATTACATAAAACTATTTTCCAAAATTAAATAGAATATGAAAAAAACAGAACAGAAATACACAGCCCAATAAGCATGTTTTCTAAACCAAATCCTTGGTTTAGGTTTTTATTGGTGCATTCTAATGTGTGTTTTATCATTCATTTGTTCTCTTTTTAAGTCAGGTAAGACCACATTGAACCATTTTGTTTATGGTGAAACAGACAGTTTATTCAAATGATGATATAATTTCTTGAACATTTTTCTTCTTATGGATATTAATATTAACTATAATAATAAAGTACCTGTCCTAATATGACATAGATTTTTTTATGCACTATTGGTTTCAAGTTTAGATTTTTTTCTTTATACATCTGACATTATTATATTATAATTCTTTAAAGAATAACATATTTTCTCTCAGAATATTATGTTTTGTTCCAGTTTTTATGAAAGATAAGAGAATTCTCACAAACAAGCTCTTCTTAAAAAAAAAAAAAAGCTAAGGTTTAGGGTTCCTATAGAACCCTGAGAAGACACAGGTTTACCATCCCTGATTATGAAGCTGTGTTGGTTTCTATTAAGGTGTTGGTGTTACTTGCAAAGCATTAGTTCTTATGGAGGGAAGGTTATTTTGATCTTGATATTTTCTGTCTTCATTATTTCTTTTGAAGTTAATATTAATGCAAGGAAAATTAAGACAGAATTATTCTCTACTGGTGACACATAAAAATTTTAGTACTTGTGCTGTTCCAGAGATAATCTACAATGAACCATTTTATTTATCTGTACTCTGATGAGTCATATTAAAGTGGATTTCTATGAAAAATGGGGTGACATAGAATGACATACAATTATTTGCATATTTCAATATCTTTCCTGCTGTCTCTGGCATGCACTGACACCGACCCCTAGTGGTGAGAGAGATTGTTCATTATACATTTCTCTTCTCAGTTAATTATTTTTTTGTATAGATTTTAATCACAATTAAGGAAGTAATAACCAAATAAGGTAATTAAATGAGTGAAACAAGTATTTTAAGACATAAATTTTTTTATATTAGTTAGTATCTCTAGGAAATATATAATAAAAGTAATTGATAAAAATCCTGAATAAGTCTGCAAAGCAAACAGAATAAATAGCATGACTAATCTTTATAGTTAAGTTATAGTTACCTTTCTTAAAAATATGGAAATAAACAATTCAGCACTTAAGTATGTCATTTGAAATAATGTTGCATTTGTTTTGGTAATTGCATTATTTGTTCTTTAACTCTTGAAAGTTATGCATCACTGATTGCTTAATCTACTTAAATTGTTTACCCATAAGGATTAATTCACTTTAGACCTCTACTATAGCATAGAATTTTTAAAAAGTGCATTGTAAGACTATCGGTATGGGAGAACTATACAAAATGGTGTCAAATGTTATTAACAAAGTATATAGAATATAAAACTTGGCACAGTTGGGTTTTTTCTCCTGCTTTAATTAAACCCCAGATAATTGCATTACAATTGTACTTGAAAAATGAAATTTTTCAATATTTAATACGACTAAAAATAATCATCTAAATAAAACATAGAATCTTTAGCTATTTCATTCACCTACAGCATAATTGAGGGTCATTTTGTTTTAAATAATTTTATTATAAACTGGAGCTGCAATTTTTTTCAAGGAGTATTTTAATATCATTTAATTTTTAAAATTGTCCTACTGCATTTAAACATTATGAAACAATATCAGGAAGAATTGGTAGCATATGTTATAAAAGAAACAGTATCACATTGTTCCATGGTGTGCAGTTCTGCAGGATGCTAGCAGTATTCCACTATAAGGGAGTCCTGTAGTCAAAAAATAAAAAAAATAGATTTTAAATGGTTAAAAAGTCATCTTTACTCTGAAATGCCTTAGCACCTTTAATATCCCAAGGCCTGAATCTCTGAGAAAGGGATATAGAATGCAGTGTTTTCCAAATTAATGCAGAACTTTTTTGCCTGCGGTACATAGTGGAAATAGCATGGAAAATGATGACTTTCACGAATCTTCAAAATCTCTTATGCTCTATTCTCAGATTCTCACATTGTGTTTTTGTTGATATATGTGCAGAAATGTGTAATGTCAAAGAGCTGAATGTGGTGATAGAATAAAGGCATATTTTTTTTTCCCTGCAAGCACATGAAACAGGAGGATGTCTCCTTGAAGGTGAATAGTTCTAGTCTCCTACCGCTTATGGAAGGACTTCTATATGACTTTAATGTGCACCTATAAGTTGCTACCTATAGTCACACCAATTTTACCCTGGTGTTAAATACATATTTAGCTTCAGGGAAAGATCTAATGGGGTGTGATCCTAGCCCTCTTCTCCTTTAGATCACAGGAAAGCTTGAGCAGAGATGCCATCCTTTTTTGTTAAATGGCAACCAAAATACATAACTTCTACTGCACAACTTCTCCCTAAACCTATTCCCTCTGCTGAAATAAATATTACACTTCCTGTTTTATATTATTTTAATTTGGATACCCCAGAACACAGTAAATAGTAATAAATTTAAGAACTTGATGCTTTGCTATGACAACTAATGAATAATTCATCTTTCCTATAACATTTATTTTTTCCTTTGAAATATTTAAAAAAAATTATTTAACCAAAATTTTTATTCAGCATATTGCAGATTTCAGCATTACTTTCATAATTTTCTGGGATAAATTATTTTTCTCAAAAATATTCAATGCTTTTTGATGCCTTAACTAGCAATTAAATGTAGCCTTATGATTTTAAAACTTTAATAAAGTTAATAACCCCCACTATTAAATGTAGATATACCCCACACACACACTGATAGGGGTTTAGTAAAAGAACAATAAGCTCAAGGATTCTGTTGTGAAAAAACAAATGTTTATTATTTTTAGGTAACCACCAATGATAAGAATATTAACTTTCTGAATAAATATACTTCCAGGAATAGGTCTTTTGGAAAGGCACATGACTTTCTTTCTTCATGTGTTAAAGGCTTTGCCTGCCTTGGAGGTCTATAGCAGGGCTTACTAATAGCAACATTTTGCATACTCTGCAATAAGATAACTGTTTTCAAAAGATTTTCTTCTGATATTCTCTTATTTTTATAGAAATTTAATGTGGAAAGTAGAGTCCTGGTTATTTTCAATTTGGAATAATACAAATTCTGATTACATATACATATAAAATTTTGTTTACTAAAAATCGTAAATCCTTGGGAAATATAATATTCTAGAGGCACTCTTCTTGAATACCTCACTATCTGTATATAATTATTTTTAAATTTATCCATAGCAGTTTAGTGAATTGATGCCAAATCAGTTCAATAAATGTGATTTAGCACATAAACAGAGGCAAAAACAAAGACCATATGATCATCTCAATAGATGCAGAAAAAGCATTAGACAAAACTCAGCACCCTTTCATGATAAAAACCCTCAATAAACTAGGCCTAGAAGGAATATTATCTGAAAATTATAAAAGCCATGTGTGAGAAACCCACAACCAACATATTGAATGGGGAAAAGTTGAAAGCATTCGTACTAAGAAGTGGAACAAGAAAAGGGTGCTGGAAGTCCAGAGCAATCAGACAAGAGAACAATATTAAGGGTATCCAAATCAGGAAAGAGGAGATCAAACTATTGCTTTTTGCTAGCGATATGAACGTATATCTAGAAAATCCCAAAGACTCAACAAAGAGACTCCTGAAATTGATAAACAAATTCAGCAGAATCTCAGGATACAAAATGAATGTACACAAATCAGTGGCATTCCAATACACCAGTAATAGTCAATCTGAGAGTCAAATCAAAGACTCAATACCATTCACAATAGCTTCAAACAAAATAAAAAAAAAACAACCTAGGAATATACTTAACCAAGGAGGTGAACGATCTCTACAATGAGAACTTTGAAACACTGAGGAAAGTAATCATAGATGACACAAACAAATGGAAAAACATACCATGCTCATGGATCAGGAGAATCAACATTGTGAAAATGTCTGTATGACCCAAAGTGAATAACAGATTCAGTACAATCCTCATGAAAATAGCAAAGTCATATTTCACAGATCTAGAAAAAAATAATTCTACACTTCATTTGGAACCAGAAAGGAGCCCAAATAGCAAAGGCAATCTTAAGCAAAAAGAACAAACCTGGAGATACCATGTTACCAGACTTCAAACTATACTACACGGCTATAGTAACAAAAACAGTATGGTATTGGTACAAAAATGGAAACATAGAACAATGGAACAGAACAGAGAACCCAGATATAAAACCATCCTCATACAACCAACTGATCTTTGACAAAGCAGAGAACAATATACACTGGAAAGAAGAAGCCTTATTCAATAAATGGTGCTGGGAAAATTGGCTAGCCACATGCAGAGGAATGAAACAGGATCCAGATCTCTCACCACTCACAGAAATTAATTCAAGTTGGATAAAAGACTTAAATGTAAGGCATGAAACTATAAGAATACTAGAAGAAAATGTTGGAAAAATTCTTCTAGATGTTTACCTAGGCAAAGAATTTATGAAGAAGACCCCAATTGCAATTACAGTGAAAATAAATATAAATAAATAGGACTTGATTAAATTAAAAGGCTTCTACACAGCTAAGGAACTAATCAACAGGGAAATAGACATCCTACAGAATGGGAGAAAATATTTGCATGCTATATATCTGATAAAGAGCTAATAACCAGAATCTACAAAGAACTCAACCAAATCAACAAGAAAAAAATAAACGACCCCATTAAAAAGTAGGCAAAAGACATGAACAGAAACTTTTCAAAAGAAGACCGACAAATAGCCACGAAACATATTAAAAAATGTTCAGCATCACTAATCATCTGGGAAATGTAAATTAATACCACATTCAGATATCACCTTACCCCAGTGAGAATGGCTTTTATTAAAAAATCCCAAAACAGTGATGCTGGTCTGGAAACAGAGAGAAGGGAATGCTTTTATACCATTGAAGGGACTGCAAAGTAGTATATAACCTCTATGGAAAACAGTTTGGAGATTACTCAGAGGACTAAAAGTAGACCCACTGTTCAATCCAGCATCCTACTACTGGATATTTACTCAAAGGAAAAGAAGTCATTTTATCAAAAAGACACTTACACTTGAATATTTATTGCAGCACAATTCACAATTGCAAAGAGGCGGAATCAACCCAAGTGCCCATCAATTCATGAGTGTATTAACAAAATGTGGTACATGTATACCATGGAATACTACTCAGCCATGAAGAAGGATGACTTAATGCCTTTTGTAGCAATTTGGATGGAACTGGAGACCATTCTCCTAGGTGAGGTATCTCAAGAATGGAAAAGCAACCTCCACGTGTACTAGCTATTAAATTGGAACTAACCGATGAGCACACACGTACATAGGGAACTAAAACTCAGTGGAAATAAAGCAAGGGGGTGAGGAAAGGAGGGGATGGGTGGAAAACCTACCTAATAGGTACAATGAACACAATCTGGCTGATCGGCACCCTTTAGCCCTAACTCAAGCATTACAAAAACAATCCATGTAACCAAAAACATTTGTACTTCCATAATATTTTGAAATAAAAAAAAGTGTATCGTTATAGTGAACTAAAATAACTTATAAAATAGGCCCTTTTAAATTTGGGTTGATTTCTTATGAGAGCACACTGACACTTCAAGCTAATATTAGATTTATTTATGTTCATTAGGATTAGGAAAGCCAGACAATTAAAATCTGGTTTCCAATAAAAACGTAAAGCATTTGGTCACATACAATGTGTTTTTAGTTCCATTGTTTTTGTGTAGATAATTAACTTGATTACAAATTTCAATATACATGTCAGATACCTTAATAATTAATTAATATGTAATACTGTTTATAAATAATATATAAAACTAGGATACTAGTATCCTAGGATACTTTAGAGGATACTGGTTGCAAAAAAGTATGTTCTTATACATAACCACAACCACCAAAATCAGGAACCATCTAAACATCAAACTTTTATTTATATGATATATCATATTTATTTGTTTTTCTAAATCAAAATATGTGTGACCTAGTTTCTCATCCACTAAGAATGACAGGAAGTTGAATATCTATCATTTGGGGGAAGGTCTCCTCCATCTTCGTAGGATCCCATTGAGTTTAGGGCCTTTTACTTGGTCTTTAAAACATTCTGCTTGTTCTGTGACTGTTCTTTTGCTGTTTCCCTTGGCTTCAACCTTGAAGGCTGTCTGCTTCATTATACTACAGTGGGGTTAGAGCTGGTAGAGGTTCACTCAGTGACAGATATGTCCATAGCCTGAGGCAGAGTTGAATTCTTATATCACTATGTGCAAGCATAGGAGTTAGAAATAGGAATCTGTGTTATTAGATGGTGACACTTTTTGACCACGGAGAATTTACTTTACATTTCTGAAATACTCATTACTTTTTCCTGATCATCGTGCTGTGCAAGCAACAAAAAATTAATACATTTTCATCTAAACTTATTTCTCATATATGTTACATAAATATTTAGAGAATAAATTTTGAAATAGTTTTCATCCAAAAATGAATTAGTGCTACTTCCATGTATTATTATAATGAGCTAAGCACACAGGAATAATCATTCCTCAGAGTCTTAACACAGATATTTTATTAGACAAGTTAAATCATAACTTTTATAATCTTTAGTAATGAATGAGGAAAATATTTTCAAACTTATTAAAAAATAAAGATAAAAGTAATATATCTAAAATCTATCCCCCAAATTATAATTTTCATGGATCATATGTATATATAATTTAAGAATATTTGAGTATTAATAGACAAGGCTAATACAACATTCAGACTCCTTGACTGATGATATAAGAATAAATATTTGTTAAAATATATGTAACTAGTCATTAACATATATATAACTATATAATATCTTTATTCATATAAATATTGCATGAATAAAGACTGAAATAATCTGATAATATGCTTGATGTAATTATAAACAGATTACCAACTAACTTAACACAGAACAGGTTCTCTGCATTGTGGACTTCATGTGATTAGATTAGGCCTGTCTTAATCAGGTCAGCCTGCTATAACAGAATATCATAGACTGAGTGGTTTAAACAACAGACATTTATTTCTCACGGTTCTAGAGCCTGGAAAGTACTCCATATTAAGATCAAAGTGCAGGCAGATTGGGGTCTGGTGAGGGCAATTTTCTTGTATTGCAGATGGCTGTCTTTTTATTGTATCCTCACATGGCCAAGAAAGAAATCACCTTTCTCATGTCTCTTCTTATAAATTCACTAATCCCTTTTATGAAGGCTCCAATCTCATGACCTCTCAAAGGCCTCACTTCCTGATACCATCACTTTGAGGGGTTAGGATTTACCCTAATATGGTTCTGTTTGTGTTATCCTGCTTGAGATTGGTTGAGAGTCTTAGATCAGTAAATGTATATTTTCCATAAAATTTTAAAAATTTGAATATTATTATTTTTTTTTTTTTTGAGACAGAGTCTCACTGTGTTGCCCAGGCTAGAGTGCCGTGGCGTCAGCCTAGCTCACAGCAACCTCAAACTCCTGGGCTCAAGCGATCCTCCTGCCTCAGCCTCCCGAGTAGCTGGGACTACAGACATGCGCCGCCATGCCCGGCTAATTTTTTCTATATATTTTTAGTTG
>CAUYRB010033927.1:0-16008 GCA_963574695.1 Propithecus perrieri | reverse complement strand
GAAGATGTGACTGAAGCTCCCATTGTGTGCCCAAACAGTCAATGGCAGAAGTCAAAACAAGACCCCCAGTATGGCACCATTCCCCAGGAGGACTAGACAGTCACCTGGTCAGGAACTGATGACACTGAACCTTTCCCATCACGGAGAAGGGTTGGGAATTCATACTATTACGGATTCAGATTCGCCTCCGTAACACTTCTGCCTGTTCCACCATTCACGCACTTACAGAACACCTGATTCATTACTGCTGTGGCTTAGTCTGTTTTCTATTGCTTTTAACAGAATACCTGAAACTGGGCAATTTATAGGAAATGAAATTTATTTCCACATTTCTGGAGGCTGGGAAGCCCAAGGTCGAGGGGGGCACATCTGACAAGATCCTTCTTGCTGGTGGGGACTCTCTGAAGAGTCTTGAGGTGGCATAGGGCATCGCATGGTGAGAGGGCTCAGTGTGCTAATGTGGTAACTCAGGTCTCTCTTCCTCTTCTTATAAAACCACAAGTTCCACACCCATGATAACCCTTTAATCCATTAACCTGTTAATCCATGAATGAACTAATCTATTCATGAGGGCTCAATCCAATCACCTCTTAAAGGCCCCACCTCTCAACACTGCCTCATTGGGGTTTAAGTTTCAACATGAGGGGACATTCAACCCATAGCATATTATATCCCACACAACATCATGTCAGACCCAAGAACTCATTTTATGGCAAAAGGAACAGGCCCCAGGTGTTCATTGGTCTTATCCTGTTCCCATCACCCAGACCTAGCTGGCCTGACAAAACAGTGGAATGATCTACAGGAGGCTTAGTTATGGTGTCAGCTAAGCCACACCCTGTGAAGTTGTGTACTGTCCTATAGACAAGTATACACTTTAAATCAACCAAAGGTAGAAGGAGGGAGTGGACTCTCAAAATGTACCTAATAATCCACTAATGGGAATTTTTCCTAATCTTGTATTATGAGGATTTGGAGGTCCTAATTCCCAACGAAGGAGGGCAGTCATGGTTTCATTGAACTGGAAGTGCAACTGCCACCTGACCATCTGGGGCTCCTAAGAAAGGGGTTACTTTATCAGTCAGATGATTGATTCTGATTACTAAGGGGAAATGGTTGCTGCTACACAAATGATGCAGGAGGGGCTACGTCTGGGATCCAGAGGATTCACTGAAGCATGTCATATTACCCCTATGTCCAGTAACAACTATTGTCCTAAGTTGGGTTATCTAGAAGTGACTGATGCAGAGATTTGGGAGCTCACGATTTTCTGAGGGAGTGCTTGTCAAGAAAAACCTGTAAGGGAGGAGTAGGCTACAGAAGAGGAAAGAGGATGTGGTCTCAGACAAGTCCAGCCTTGGCCTCATCCACCAGGGGAGGACCTTGGAACGCAAATGTTGCCACACATTTGCCCCCTCTTAAGCCCAAGGGCACTAACTTTTTACCCTGTAGCACCCAATTGGGAGTGGCTAACTTGTCACAGAAGCCAAGGACGTTTCGCTAGAGAAGAAAGCAGCTATGAGCAGTTAGCAGCCAATACTCACAGCAGTAGGAGGTGGTTTTAAATCAGTATCAGTGGCAGCCGAAGTTGATTACGTTTGTACATAGAACTTAGACTGAAAACGCTAATGAACTATTCAGAACTCACTTTTTTGGTACATTCTTCCTATTAGGTAAATAAATACCGCTTTCTCCTGCTAAGTGCCGCCTCCTTTCACCAGAGCAGGGAGATTGTTTTGTTTCTCTTGTCTCCAGTGGAAAGCAAATCTGGACTTTTGGTGAAAATGCTGTTGCTTCTGGTTGGAGGAGAAAATTAAAATAGCGTAGTTATATTTTCCTGTCGGTCATACCTCCATAACATAATAAAACCCTCACTGGGTCTGTGATTTAATCATCTTTGTGGCACCCAAAGCACTTTCCATGTATTAATTGTTCAATAAACGTTTGTTGGAGAAAGCAGCGAATAAAGGTGACATAACAAAATGTGGACGAATTTCAGCAGGATAAAAAGCCCCAGACCAAACGCTTTGCATGCTTATTCCCATAACCAAACCCCAGACTTTTTCCGCGTACATCTCAGCCCAGAGGGTGATTCACAGGCAGGGTGGCCCCAGGGGAAGGGTCCTCAACCCGGCCCTGGCAGCCCCGCTCCTTCCTGCGCCTCCCCAACCCCCTCTGCTTTTCCGTTCAAACTTCCTCCCACCCTGCAGGCCTCGGGGGACACCCAAGGACCGCGTGTCCCCCGGGAATGCCCGTCCCCTCCACCGCGTCTCGGGAAAACGCAGCCAGACCCAAAGGCTGCAAGGGGCCAGGCGGTCTACAGTCCCCGGTTCCCGCGCATGCTCCCTGACTCGACCAGAGTCACGCTGCAGCCCGCAAGAATCGAAATCCACTTCTCCACATTTTGGGTGTGACCTGGAAGCGGTACAAAACCACCAGCTTCTCCGCCAGGAAGGGAGCGGGCGGTTAACTTAGAGCCGAAGGGCGGAGGCTGCTCGCAAAACCCGGAAGCCCTTGTAGATCCAGTCCGCGGACGGCCGGGCGCCTCCGCACATGCGCAGTAGCCTCCCGCGGTGGCGGCGGCGGAGGTGTCCCCGGAGCCGGAAGGTCCGGCGGCGGTGGGCTGGCGGCTCCGTGTCTCCCGGGTCATGTCGGCCCAGGGGGACTGCGAGTTCCTGGTGCAGCGAGCCCGAGAGTTGGTGCCCCAGGACCTGTGGGCAGCCAAGGCTTGGCTGATCACGGCCCGCAGCCTCTACCCGGCTGACTTTAACATCCAGGTGAGGTCAGGCCGTGCACGCGGCCGCCCTGCGTGGAGGTGTGCGAATCTCCCGGCGCCCGGCTGCCCGGATCCGGGCCGAGCCAGCCTGGGGCCGGCCACCTGCTGCCGGCCAGCCTGCCGCTCTCTTCTCATTTCTCTCGTCCCTTGCCCACACCCGTTCTCGCACCTTTCACAAGCCTCCTCCCCAAGCACCTAGAGAGATAGCGGACCCACTTGAGGTCGGATCTGCTTGGATCCGTGGGGCCGCGATGTGCGCTCTGGCCTAGGCGGCACATGTCGCCGCTAGGAAAAGGCCATTCGCTTTTTCATTCATAATGGCAGCCATTTGTCCAGCGCCTGCTACTTTTGAGACATCGTCCCACATCATCCTGGGTGTCCAGCAGTTGCAAGTGAGCGCGAGGGTCACACCCCTGAGCCCTGTGGCAAGGCGACCACGTATGTGGCGCTGTCCCGCCAGGTGATGCTTTGCTCTCAGCTCTCCATTCCCGCGGGGAGGGTACTCACTGAAAGCCCAGAAGCGATGCAGACGAGGTAGGACCAGCCCCAGAAGGAGGTTAGTGACCATTGGGCCTGATCTGTGTTGCAGTATGAGATGTACACGATCGAGCGCAACGCAGAGCGGACTGCCACCGCCGGGAGACTGCTGTACGACATGTGAGTGAGGATGTTTACAGAACTTTCACTGCACTGGGTCTCTCGACGAGATTTTGTTTCTGTCTGTAGAAACGGGAGCTGAGATGGGTAAAGATCTTCAAGTTCATCCACGTCTCTGGTACCCAAAGCTTGCTTACTAATGAGTCCAGGCCTTCCATTAATTGCTGACACACCTTCTTCTGAGAAGTCTTTTTATTCTTATGTTTCATTCTTGTTGAAAAGTCTTTTTCCACAATTGTTTATTTTAGCAATAACACATGCTCACTGCAAAAGCTCAGACAAAAGTTAAAGAGAATAAAAAGTTAAAGTGCTTCTAAACTCGACCAGAATTAAGTTTTGTGTGCAGTATATCTGTACAAATACACATAATACATATAAATAAGTTTTTGGGGGGAGAGGGGTTACCGAAGTGAGATCACACTATTCTGCAGCTTACCTTCTTCACCTACTGTACTGGACCTCTTCCCATTTCAGTATGTAGAGTTCTACTTCGTTCTTTTTCATGCCTATACAGCATTTCACAACCACTCTTTTCTTGGTGGACATTTAGAGAGATAGTTTTCAATTATTTGGAACTATGTTCAGAGTGTCAGTAAGCAATTTTGTACCCATATTTTGGCGTTTTTCTGTGGAATAGATTCCAACACAAATATTTTCATACTCAAAGGGTCTGCACATTTTAAATTTTGATACACTATGAAGTTACTCTCCAAAAAGTACTATCCCAATTTACATTTGCACTTATGGTATATAAGAGCCAGTTTTCCCACACCCTTACCAACACTGGATATTATCTGTCTCTTTTGAATTTGTGCTACTTGTATTACTAAGGTTGAGTGTTGTTTCAACTCTTCTCTTTGGCTGTTTGTATTCTATGGTTTGCCTTTGCTCATTTTTTTTTTGGATGATTTGTTTTATTCTTGTTGATTTTTAGGAGTTCTTTGTATATTACGGTTGCTCATCTTTTCACTTATAATAATCTCTAAAGACTTTTGTAAGTACTCTTATTTTTCTAAACTAATTAGTTTTTAGTTTTATATCTTTATTTTGGTTTGTTTTGGCACATCTAAGCCTTCCCTTGGAATAAAGAAAATATTTTTTGCCAAATGATAATGGTCTTTTTTTTTGGATACTGTATAGAATCTGACATTTTAATTTAATGCATTCATTTTAAAATAGGTTTGTGAATTTCCCAGACCAGCCGGTGGTGTGGAGAGAAATCAGCATTATTACATCAGCATTAAGGAACGATTCACAGGATAAACAAACCCAATTTTTAAGAAGTAAGAGTGGAGTAATAACTTAATGGTATACACATGACCATTTCTGGAATACCAAATCATATATAGTAATTTTACCAAAAAAGTTACACCTGTGGTATTGGTGTCTGTATGTATGTTTTATTCTTGGCAACCTAAGTCTATAATAATGTCACGCAGTACCTTGAGTATTTGCTTAGAACGCTTTAAGCTTCCTTAAAGGATATGGATTTATTAGAAACCAGGGAACTGAATATATTTTTAACAGGTTTTACATTAACCAGAAAATATCTACAGATTAACCAGATCGCCACAAAACAGAAAAGAAACTTTTTGTAATTTATGAACTTTCTCTTTAGACTTCTGTGTTTGTTGCTGTAGCCAATCAAAGATTCCAAAGTCTGGATAAAAAAGAAAGTAGATGGTTTAGGTCATTTCAACTTAAACAAGCGTGTGTTCTTTATCTCAACCTGCAACAAGCACTCTTATGACGGTTCACATACATCACTCATGTCTTCTGTATCCAATAAGGCCTCCAAATACTCTATGATTATTCAGCAAACATCTTGTACTAAATACCATCAGACCCAAAAGCCTGCCAGGTTGTAGGCGAAACCTGACCACAGTGATCGTTTATGTAGTGTTCACTGTTCCGTACACAAAAATGCCTTACTTAACACTTTTGCTTCAGTATTTTGTTTCTGAAAGAAACTTTTAAAAGTGAAATGTGTTGTATACAGGTTTATTTGAAACTCTTCCTGGTCGGGTCCAGTGTGAAATGTTACTAAAGGTCACAGAACAATGCTTCAACACATTGGAACGATCAGAGATGCTGCTTCTACTTCTGCGGCGCTTCCCTGAAACAGTGGTACAGCATGGGGTAAGATTTGATTCCTTTCCTTTTTTTTAAGAGAAAATAAAATGGATCATTGATAGATTCATTAGTACAGTTAGGATCTGTAGTATGTATTATATTAAAGTGGAGATTCTGAGGAGCACTGGCTAAGATTGAACTTAAATTGAGGATTCTTAGTAAAGCTGAAAGGACATCATTGTTACCAAACTTTATAAATTTCCAGGAAAAGTTTCTTATCAGTATAAGGAAACAGTCACCAAACCCTTGATAGTACTATTTTTTTGCAGTCTATACAGTCAAAAATAATCTTTTTCCATTGTATTTAGCAATGTGGCTTTTTATTTTTTTTTAATTTATTTTTTCTTGGAGACAGGGTCTGTCGCAGGCTGAAGTTCAGTGGCCTGATCATAGCTCAGTGCAACTTCAAAATCCTGGGCTCAAGCGATCCACCTGCTTCAGCCTCCTGAGTAGCTAGGACTCTACAGGCATGTGCCACCACACCTGGCTAATTTTTAAAGTTTTTGTAGAGATGAGGTCTCACTATGTTGCCCAAGCTGGTCTCAAACTCCTGGCCTCAAGAGATCCTCCCATGCATCAGCCTCCCAAAATGCTGGGATACGGGCTTGAGCCACCACACCCAGCCCAACAATGTTTTTGAATTTAAATGAGAGCTACAATTTATGGTCTTAATAGATATGTTTTTCATGTGCTTCTTCCCTCTATTCCTTCTACTTCCCTATGTCTGTAATAATTATTGAGTGCTATTGGCAGGCATTGGTGAGTATTAAGTATCTGCTTCTCTGTGTTTCTGAATGCCCTGAAGTAAACAGTGTCTCTCCTTACAGATGAGGAAATTGAATCTTAAATGTTTTAGTAACTTCCCGTAGCCAGTGAGTAGTCAGGATTCAAACCATTCATCTCCATTCATTTAAACTCTGTGGCTTATTCTTTCCCATGCCATTTTTCGGGCTTCTGATCCTGGTTCGCCTTTTCCATACCTCCTTGTGTTAGTTTCCTAGGCCTCCTGTAACTAAGTACTAGAAACTGGGTGGCTTAAAACAACAGAAACTCTTTCACGATTCTGGAAGCTGGAAGTCCAAAAACAAGGTGCCGGCAGGGCCATATTCCCCACAAAGGCTCTGGGGACGACGAATCCTCGCTTTTCTCTGCCTAGCCTCGAGTTGTCAGCAGTCTTCACCACTGCTCGGCCAGCAGCTGCATCTCTCCAGTTTCTGTCTCCATTGTCACATGATCCCCTTCCCTTTGTGTCCATGTCTTTACATGGCTTCTCGTAAGGACACCAGTTACTGGATTTAGGGCCCACCCTAATCCAGCATGACCTCATCTTAACTAATTACAGCTACAAAGCCACTATTTGTTTTTAAAGGTAAACTATATTTGAAATCACATTCTGAGGTTCTGGGTGGATGTGAATTTGGGGCAACACTGTTCAACCCACTACACCCCTCGATTGTTACTCTGACTTTTAACCTTCTGTGGTTACATAGTCTTTCATACCGTTCCACCCTGCCTTAGAGCATCCCTGTGTGGCTGCAAAGAAGATAATACAAACATCTTAGCAGATCTTGATAAGGGGCTTTGTAGTATGCTAGGGCACATCAGAAGTGGAAAGGTAGCCTTAAAACTCAGACCTGGTCCAGCTCAGACTGCATGACGGACTATTCCTGAACTTACCTTAAAAGGGGTAAGTTTTATCTGTACACTACATCTTCACATAGAGAATGATAAAGTTAGTTTCCGTGTTTCTTAGAAAATCTCTGCATCTTTATTACCATTCTGACTCTAGTTCTAGTGCTGCCCTTAAGTTTCTATAGACATTTTGTTAGTATTTCAATTTTACTAATTCTGAGGAGACTGAGACAGAGTGGTCAGGTGAATTTGGACTTCGTAGCTGTGTTGCTGATGCATTTTTTTTGTTTTCTAGTCTTTAAAATGTGATAATTTTTTCTCAGGGAAGTTTTAATATACAAACTGTGATAAGTAAAAAAAAAAAATACCCTGATTCTTCATGTAATTCTGACTTCTTTAAATGATTAATTTTATTTTGAAACAGGTTGGCCTTGGGGAGGCATTGTTAGAGGCTGAAACCATTGAAGAACAAGAATCTCCTGTTAACTGCTTTAGAAAATTATTTGGTAAGAAAAATGTATTCTGTATTACTTCCTTATGGTAACTAGAATGTGCTGGGGTAAGTATATTTTAGGGTTAAGCTCATTTGTGGAAAGCAGACTATGAAGACATAGTACAGAATTTAAATTCTGCTTCTTTTGACCTAGAAAGCATTTTAAACAACTTCTAAACTTTTATTACGTAGTATTTGATACCTCCGAAAGAATATATGTAACCATATATGTAAGTATTATATGAAGCATAATAATAAACAAACATCTGAACGCCTCTCCAAGGTAAGAACTAGATCTGCACCCACAATGTAGAATCTGCTCGTGGGTTTCCTTGCGGACTCTGTCCACCAGTGCCTTTCTGTGTGGCAATTTTAAAATAAATGTGCCATGAGGGATTCCCCCCTCCTGTATATTTTAGACACCACATTAAGTGAACTCTAAAATAAGTTTTGTTTTTGCCAGAACCCTACGGTAGACAACCTAATCTGTTTTTTCTTCTTTTTCCCCTTCAACAGTTTGTGATGTCCTCCCTCTAATAATTAACAACCATGATGTTCGATTGCCTGCCAATTTATTATATAAGTATTTGAACAAAGCAGCTGAATTTTATATCAACTATGTCACTAGATCTGCTCAGATAGAAAATCAGCACCAAGGTAAGTGGGAATACACTGTACCTTTATTTAGACAGGCTTTAGTAAAATTACAAATTCAGAAGTCCCTCAGCATTCTGATCGTTCTCCTTGGGATGCATTCCAGTTTGATAGTGTTTCTGAAAGACAGCATCTAGGAAATGATACTACAGTTAAGAGATGAGACTTTTCTGGAACCACTGCCACCCCTTGATCAAAACAGTCTTCTTGCTGAACTGTAGCTTCAGGGCGCTGAACTTCACACATGTAACACATTTGCCAAGTAGGGAAAGTCACTTCCTGCTTATACCAGAGGCCAGTTGTGGGTCCTTGAGCAAAACATATAATGTGTTGAGATTCTTTACTCTTTTCTTTTGAATGGAGAATCAGACTTTTTCTTTCTTTAACAAGTACCATATAAATAATAAATAGTAATGTTAATTGTAGGCTTTTTTTCCCCTCACATCACAGGTGCCCAAGATACATCTGATTTAATGTCTCCTAGCAAACGTAGCTCTCAGAAGTACATAATAGAAGGGCTGACTGAAAAATCATCCCAGATTGTAGACCCTTGGGAGAGGTTGTTCAAGATTTTGAATGTTGTTGGAATGAGATGTGAATGGCAGATGGATAAAGGAAGACGGTAATAAATAGTTTATTTCTAGAATTGCCTAGCAAACCTTTTGATTGTATAATTCAATCAATTCAATTTTGGATTATTGTATAATAAGACACTTTTAAAAACCATACAGTACATAGGTACACTCCTCTTTGGGCACATTTTGTGACATTCAATATTTACGCAAAAGAGGGCGGTTTTCCCTTTATCAGAAGATTCATAACTGAAGTATGAACTCTTAAGATGATGTTGACTTTGTAATTCTCCTTGGTAGTTCAGAGAAAAGAGAAGCTGCTTGGCATGTTTGTGTCATGACATCTTGGCCTGATCACTGCCCTAATTCAGAAAGGGAAATTTGCCATTCATATGCAGACAGGAAAGAATAATTTTACATGCCTAGAGCTACAATTGGTAAATGTAATGGTTCTACCAGAGCTTATTTTTTTAGATCTTTTGCTGACAAGCCCAGAGTAATTGAGTAAGTTTTATCATCCTTTATTTTTCAGAAGCTATGGTGACATTTTGCATAGAATGAAGGATCTCTGCAGATACATGAATAACTTTGATAACGAAGCACATGCAAAATATAAAAACCAAGTGGTTTATTCCACTATGTTGGTCTTCTTTAAGAATGCATTCCAGTACGTCAACAGCATACAGCCATCTCTTTTCCAAGGTTGGTTTCCAGATTTTAGAGTGTCCCAAAATACTGGTACAGTGGGGATGGTAAGGACGACGAAAATGTTTACTTTAACCACTGTCATTGGCTCCAAATAGCTATGGGGTGGTACCAGTGCTTTTTGCAATTGGTGATTTAGTTAGGTTTAGTCTGGCTTATTAGTCGGTAGCTTTTATATAAGTATATTTTCATTAAAAATTTCTATTATCAAAGGATGTGGTGGTAATGTGAAACTAAATACAGATATCGAATGCCTTTATTTTGTAAAAACAGCAGATGTATTGAAGTATATCACAATAGGCAAAGATTTCTTAAGTAAAATACATGTTTTATATATAATATATGCATATATGTAGGCTAAGAAGTTTGAAAAATAGAAATAAGAGGGTGAAATCACCCATAATCCTTCCAGTATAATACAGCTCTCATTTTTATGTATTGCCTTATAGTCTTACATGTTCTTAGACTTTATGTGGAATTTGTAACATAATGTGTGTGTAATTTTGTAGTCTTTTTATGGTAATTTTATGATTCATGGTCTATTGTAAAAAATTTGCATGTACATAAGAACAAATACAAAGAAGGACCTATCACTTATATTCTGTTACTGAAAGAGAATCTTTATTAACAATTTGGTGTATAGCTATACAGTCTTTTTTTTTTCTATATGCACGTTTGTTTACCTAATTGGGATCACACTGAACATATTTTTAATGACCTTTATTTTCTCATGACAGTTGAGTAAACTTCCCCCTCATATTACATATTCTTTTCCTTGTTGCATTTTTAAGGGTTAGTGTTTTCTCTCCCTTCCTAGGTCCTAATGCCCCAAGCCAAGTTCCGCTGGTACTTCTTGAAGATGTATCCAATGTGTATGGTGATGTAGAAATTGATCGTAATAAGCACATACATAAAAAGAGGAAACTAGCTGAGGGAAGAGAGAAAACCATGGTAATCCTTTCACATATAATTATTAACAGATTGTATGTTTATGGTTTGCTAGAGTTGAATCTTTGGAGATAAATTATACAATATAATTACTGTGTAAGTCAGTGGTTCTCAACTGGAGGCAATTCTGCCGCCCCCCCACCCAAGACATTTGCCTGTATCTGGAGACATTTTCGATTTTCACAACTTGGTGGGGAGGGGTTGCTATTAGCATCTAGTGGGTAGAGGACAGGAATGCTGCCAAACATCCTACAATGCACAGGACAGCCCAACAGGTCAATAGTGGCAAGGTTGAGAAACCCTGGTATAAGTTACTTATACATGTTTTGAATGAGTGGTATTGATTAAATTTAAAAAACAAAGCCAAAGCTGCAGTGGACATGTAGAGCAGGAAGCTGTGCTGGGTTCTGGCCTCGGAATGAAAGTGCTGAGGCTCTCAGGGTAGCCTGAACAAGCCATGGGGAGATGCTGGGGAGGTTTCATGAAGGAGTCCCGCATTTGAAATCAGCCTTGAAGGATACATAGGGTTTTATTGGTTGGAATTGGGAGGTTGATTTTGTTGAGCAGAGATAGTTTATGCAAAGACGCAAGAGCCAGAGAATGTGAAGATCCATCGGTCCTCTAACTTGGCCAGGTAATAAGCTATGAGCGATAATGATTTGCAAACCTTTACTTAAGCAGAGGAACCTTCTCAATAAAATCTTTAGTGGAGGCCCAGTATGTAACAGAGAAGTTGAGCTGCTGCAGTTCAGGAGTCAGCAAACTTTTTATGTAAATGGCCAAGTAATAAATACTTTTGGCTTTGCAGGCCATATGGTCTCTATTGCAGCTACTCAGCTTTGCTATAATAGTGCACAAACGTCCATAGACAATATGTAAAACAAATGGGGGAGCTGTGTTTGAATAAAACTTTATTTGCAAAAACAGAGTTTGGCCTGCCAGACATAGTTTATTAATCCCTGTTCTAGTTGAAATGTCCAAAGAGAGCCAAGAGCCTCACCCACTTTTTGTCCTGCTTCTTCTATCCTTGGGCAACATTTTACTAGATCCTGGGCACAATGAGAGGTAAGTCTGAAGATCACATTCATTAATTTGATGTCTCTGTGGACTCTCTAGAGGATGGTTTGGAGATGGGAAGACATAAAGCTGTTCTGGATGCTTATAAAGTTATTAACCCTTTCGATTAACTTATTTAAGTTCTTTCCTCCGACAGAAAAATGCACACATGCACAATTTCCAAATTATTTTAGGGGTCAACAGATGCTTTGAAGCCCAACCATGAACCCCAGGTTGAGAACTTTCCCAGGTGCTCCCATAAGCCTATGTACACTTTCCTGCTTGCCTGACATTCCCAGGTGGAGTAAGTCTTGTTAGCTCTTCCTTGTGGTGTCTGAGAGTGCTAGTTTATCCAGGGACTGCACGTGAAGACCACAGACACCTCTTTCTTCCATGCAGATAACAGGTTGTATGTTACTAGTTTTAAGTAAAAGTAATGCTGTGCCCCCATAAAATTCAGCATATATAGCATAGCCGCAGTCCCTCAGTTTCTCTCCGTCCTTACGCTGCCTCCCTGCTCAAGCCATCACAGTCTCTTTCCTGGGCAGTCAGAGTAGTTACGTTGTCTTCCTGCTTTCAGCCTTGCGCCCTACAACCTCTTCTTGCCCCAGCAGCCAGAATGATCTTTTTGAAATACGAATCAGACGTGGCTCTCTTGCTTTTCAGCCTCTCAGGGCTTCCCATCACACGTAGACTAAAATCCAGACTCTTCACTTTGCCGTACAAAGTACCTCCTGAGCAGGGCCTTCTGTGCTGCAGACACACTGGCCTCCCTGAGCAAGTCTCATGCTCTGAGCCCGTGCCTGCTTCCCGGCCTCTGCCCGTGGAGGCTGTGCTCTGTAAGTGGGGCGCTTTTCCCTCAGGTCTCAGGCTAGGTCCTTGTCATTCTGTCCCAGCCCAAACATTTCTCCTTCTGAGGCCTCCCCTGAGCATGCATCTTCAGTAGTTGTCCAGTTTTCTCTTGTTCTTACTCTGCTTTAATTCCCTGCATAACTCATTTTGCTGGTTGGTTGGTTGGTTGGTTTACTGTGTGTCCCTTCACTAGAGTACAAGCTCCGTGGGCCTAGGACTTGGTCCAGCTTATCCACAAATGTGCCCCGGGCATTTGAACAGTGCCTGAGCCAAAGCAGGCGTTCGGCGAACATCTGGTAAAGGAGGGAATTCCCACTGACCCCTGCAGGGTTTGGCATCCAGGCTGTAGGGTAATTTTAAATATTCTGAGCCCGCCTATCCTTCTGTTTTTTTCACCTGTCACATGCTCATTTAGCAGGCCCTGTTCTCATTCTCTGGCCTTCCAACTGATCTGGGATTTCCATCCACTTTTGTTTTCACTGTCTTAGCTGATTTCCTCCTGGTTTTCATCCCATCCCACAGTGTGCCCCCACCTGATGCAGGTCTAGCCAAGTCTGTGTGTCCCGTCACAGCAGAGGACACACCTGATGGCCTAAGAGTTCAGCTCACAGATGCATTTTGCTTTGCTCATAGTATTGTTGTTTTAATAACCTAGCATTTAAAAATTAGAAACCTAACATTTCTCATAATCCAGATTTCCAACTTCCACTTTATAATTGGAATATTTGGTAACACAGGCCCCTTTGGTGGCCCACAACTGGAGTTGGGTGGTGGCTGCCCACATTAGATAGTACTTTCTCCATCCAGCCTGATTCACTGGCTCATGTGACAGGCCAGATGGCTGGAGCTGGGGGGCGGTCCTCTCCTGTGGGCAGTCTGTTCCCCCACCTAGCACGCTGTTGTGTGTATTTCCTGCAGTGAGGGCCCTTGTTCCAGAGCATGCCCTTGGAGCTTCAGACTGTATGTGCACATTTCAAAATCAATTTCTCTAAATTTTACAAACATTTGGAATTCCACACTACTTCCCACCACACCTGGGGGCCTTTAATACATTCCTGCTCTCATTTTGAGGCAGGGATGTTTTCCATAAGTTGCAACACTAACGAACACACCATTCATGTTAGTGTATGGTATTAGACTGCCACGACTTGGCAAGAAACAGCCCCTGATGAAATAATACCTGACAAGTAGGTTTTGATAGTGAAAGCATGTGTGTCATCACTGAGGGAGGATAAAAACATGGGCGCTGGACACTGGGATGGCATAGAGTCCCCAAGCAGGTAATGGCAGGAGGATACCAAGCTCAGGAGGCAGGAGAAAGGTGGGCAGTGGGAGGGAGGTGCTAATGGCTTCCTGTCTTAGCTGAGTCTGGGGAATGAAACTTTTAGCAAAAACATTTGTACCTATTTTTAAATGATCTCAGTGGAGTAAAGATCTGCAAAAAGAATTTAATTTGGGTCATTGAATTAGTAAAATGACTTAGGTGGAATTAAAGAGTCAAGAAATTCCTAGCAAAATAAAATTCAGTAGAGCTTTTTTACCTTTCCTGGTTTTTTGGCAAAATGTCTGATTCTGTCCACTGGCATTTCCCGAGGTTGCTTTTTCCCACAGCCTTCTCTTTTCTTTGACTTTTTTATTACTTGAGATGAAGAGCAAGAAAAGTAAAAAATCTTTTCTAACGCATTACTAAGTACGTGTAGACAAATGTAATTCCTGATGGGACACCTTGCACTGAGGGAGCAGAGCTGGAGAGAGGGGTGGCCAGAGGAGTTGTGTGCAGTGAACAAAAGATAAATACAGTCATTCTCTGGCATTATTTCTTAGGGGACTCAGGCTTTAATTTTATTCCAGTACATGACAAACTATTATTTGGAAGCAAATTAAGTAATGTCACATACTGGGGGGGAAAATAACCTCTAAAACAGGCACCATTTAAGCTATATCTCTCAATGTAAAAATCTAATTTTTGACTTTTATAAAATGAATATATTTTTAAATTATTGGAAAATTTAATTCTGTAACTTTGCTCCAAAGCCAACATAAGCAAACATTAAGAATTTATATGAGAAAAAGATAAACTCAATGTTAAAAGGAAAAATTGAATGTGTGAGACTGTAAAGATGAAAAATGTATACTAATTTTCAAAGCTAACTTGTTAAATTCAAAAATTTATTTGTTAGACGTATATAGTATCCTTTGATATAAGATCCATATAATAGGCAGAACTGGTAGCAATAAACATAATAGTGTTTTGATACATGACCATATTTGTAACTTCGAATTAATCTTGTTCTTCACATTCTTTAAGCAGAGTTCAGATGACGAAGACTGTTCAGCAAAAGGAAGAAATCGTCACATTGTAGTCAATAAAGCAGAACTTGCTAACTCCATCGAAGTGCTGGAAAGCTTTAAATTGGCCAGGGAGAGCTGGGAGTTGCTCTATTCCCTGGAATTCCTTGACAAAGGTAAGAATGTGCTTGTCATATTGGTGCTGTTTAGTGTTTTATATAAAATCATTATGCTGTCTGAAATGTCACTTATGGCAAATTAAATTGATTATAGTAGTTCACACATTCTATAGGATTCTTTTAAATCTTGATACCTAATCAGTTATTAATATTCAAATCACGAGTCACCTCATAGCTCCTACTCTGATGGTGTATTATGATCAGGGTTGGCATGGAGTTTGAGGGAGAAGATTTGGTCTTTCTTTTAAATATTTGTATTGCTGGCCTTTTGTTTCTTGCTGGGTTGTTTTGTGCTTTTAGTTCTTTTCCTACTGCTTTGTATCTTCCTCAAGCTGCATGTGACTAAGAATACAAAAGGTCTTGCTGTTTTTAATCTGTATTAACCCCACTCAAAAAAACTCAAAAAAAACTCAAAATCCAAAAACTACAGAAAGCCTATTTCTTTTGATTACAGACATAAAACTAGAAGGGGTTTTAGGTGCATACCAGTTAAATTATTAAGTATTTCAGCATTACTTAGAAGTCACTAGCTTTTTGCTAATCAAGGTATTTTTACTATACTTTGGAATCAAGGCCCATTATTTTCCTTTTAGACAGTGGACATTCATCCCTGGGGCTCCTGTCACATGCCAATACAGGGCCCTTGGTCAGATGTATCATATTTTCTAGGTAAATGTAGCATTGTTCAGTTTCTCTTTGTCACATCTAGAATTGTGGTCATGTGCATGACAATTTTGGAGGGGATTTTTCCTTTAGTTATAAATTGATTAAAAAAAAAAAGAATAAAAACCTTTAGTGTTATATGTTTATTATTTTAATTGGGTGTAAATATAATAAAATGAGAGCTTTTTCTGGGGAAAGCAAAGTAGTTTAAAAGACATGAGGTTATACATGAAAAGCACTTTATTTTTTATTTTTTTTTTGAGACAGAGTCTCACTCTCTTGCCTGGGGTGAGTGCCGTGGCGTCAGCCTAGCTCACAGCAACCTCAAACTCCTGGGCTCAAGTGATCCTCCTGCCTCAGCCTCCCAGGTAGCTGGGACTACAGGCAAGCGCCACCATG
>CAUYRB010033926.1:0-42819 GCA_963574695.1 Propithecus perrieri | reverse complement strand
GACTACAGGCATGCGCCACCATGCCCGGCTAATTTTTTCTATATATTTTTAGTTGTCTGATTAATTTCTTTCTATTTTTAGTAGAGACGGAGTCTCGCTCTTGCTCAGGCTGGTTTCGAACTCCTGAGCTCAAACAATCCGCCCTCCTCGGCCTCCCAGAGTGCTAGGATTACAGGTGTGAGCCACCGCGCCCGGCCTACAAATTATTGTCTTTTCTTTGGGCCCATTCAACTATCTTAAAAAGCATTTACTACCCTTCAAATGCCTACATTTCCCCATCTCCCTCTTCCATATATTTCCAGAAGTAAATATAAACTTCTGCATCTCATTAGGTCATTGGGTAATCACTTTACTGTGATTCCCCTGTGCAGTTGAGAAACTTGCCTTTTTCTCCAGTTAACATATTGTCAGTTTATTTCAGCTGACGCACACTTTCAAAGCAAGGGCGGGGTGGGAGGTGGGGGGTGGGGGAATTACCTTCACCTCTTACACATGTTAGGAAATCCATTCCCAACGGTCTCAGTCCATAATACAGAGACTGATCTACAGAAATGGTCACTAGATGTTGATTATATAAAAAAGCAAAAATAAAATATCAAGATGGTGGTGGGGATGATGGTGGTGGTGTGGGGTGTGATGATGTTGGAAGCTCAGACCTGACTTTAAGATTCCTTCATATCAACAGGCAATTTCTTCTGATATGTTTGTTTTCAAAGCACAAAAGCAGATTAACAAAGGGGCTTATAAATGAAAGCTCTCATTAAGCTATAAAAAAAAGCAACATACTTGCTTAAGCAGAGATTTCCCAGAACAAGAGATGGCAGAGAAAAGGCTTTGAAAGCTCCTGGCCCCTGAGGCATGCCTGTGGTGGTTTTCTCAGTCCCTGAGATATATATGTATGGAACATCAGCATCCGGGGTCAAGCCCTTTTTCTTGAGGTGAGTGAACCAAGCAATAGATCTATAATAGTGTAGCACAATCTTTTTGAGAAAGTAAATGAGGGTTTGCTTCTTTTTACTAACATTCCACCAGTGGCATTTATTGCCTCAAGGAGGAGTGTACATCAGCCTAGAACAAAGAGGATATAAGAATTTTTAAATATGTATTTTAATATGTATAGTAGAAAGGAAAAATAAAACTCAGAGCACTTTTTATTAGCAAGAGCCTGGCTTTAATAGAGTAAAGGATTTTCGGAGTTCTTGAAACATGGCTTTGCATATTATGAGAAAATTCCAAAGGACTTATAGTTTCGAGTGAGGAAAAAATTGTAATGATAGAAGAACAGTTTTCCCAACCTCAAGCAATGCAATGAGAATTTAAGATCCACTTCAGGATTTTGAATGGAGGGACAAACTGGGGAATTTATATCAATGTTCCGTATGTTTTCTTTGTAGTTTAAACTGGTTGAAAGTTTAATAAGAAATTTAAAAATGGAGACGTGAAAGCAAAATTATTTGTCATCAGTATAAATGATGCCTCATAGGTTAGTTTGAATTCAATTATAGCAACACAAACCAAGTTCCCAAAATATATCTGATGCTGTGACTATGTAGATTTATTTATATTTAAATACAAATATACTTATCTGTATTTAATGCATAATTGTATATTATTTTATAATTATATATAATATAGTATATAAATATGCATTGGTTATATATTATTATATAATTATGTATCACAATTATGTATCTATACACTTATATATATTTAACACCCAGTAATGCCCAGAGATCATATTCTGTGAAGATTTTTTAAGAACAGTTACATATATTGGTTTCCTATTGCAGCTATAACAGATTACCTCAAACTTAGCGCCTTAAAAATAACACCAATTTATTATTTTATAGTTATGGGGGTCAGAAGCGCTAAAGTCAAGGTGTCAGCAGAGCCACACTCCTTCTGAAGCGCCAGGGGAGGATGCTTCCTCACCTTTTCTGGCTTCTAGAGGCCATATGCATTCCTTGGTTTATGGCCCTTTCCTTCATCTTCAAGGCCAGCAGCTTAGCATCTTGAAATCCTTCTCTCATTGTCTGATCTCTGCTTCCATTGTCACGCCTCCTTCTCTGAATTTGACCCCCTGTCTCCCCCTCATAAGAACTTTCATAATTATACTGGGCTTACTCACATAATCCAAGATGATCTCCCAATATCAGATTTTTAAAGTCTGTAAAACCCTTTTTCCAATGTAAAGTAACAAATTCACAGGTTCTATAATTAGGGCATGGAGATCTGTGGGGGACTGTTATCCTGTTTACCGTATTACACTTGAAAGCATAATATGTAAACCTCATTAAATCAGAATTAAGCGTATAAATTCAGCATTTTATAACAAAGGCTTACTGTGAGAACATGAGATTTCTGGAACCCCAATTAATTTCCAATTCAAGCTTTGTACAAGTTTCTGGTCTCACACTTCTCAAAAAAACAAGAAAAGAAAATTAGTTAATTGGCTAAGGTTGGTAATCATTAGGAAACTATTTTCTGCCATTACAAACAACAAAAAAAAATCCTCAGTAGATTTAATTAATGTGGGGGAAGCTTTCAAGTACAGGGCCACTTTATGACAGCATCATGCCATTGACACATTACAATAATTTATCAATCATCTCATTTGAAAGCAAAAAAGGGGAAGGGAAAACAATTTTCAAACCTCATTAAATCTCTAAAATAAAAAAAAAGTTACATGCTTTTCTCACATAAAATATTACTTTGAAACATGTATTATAGATATTTTCAGGATAACTCATTAGATGGAAGGATTTATGTTTTTATAAACTTATTAAAGCTTTTGGTAGCCCATCTTTTTCTCAGAAGGATTAAAGTAGACTGTACGTTCGAGTCAGAACACAATAGTCCTAACCATTAATGGTGTTGCCTTTAACTGGTTTGATGATAAATTATATAGCCACCTCACCATTGTCTTCCTATCTTAAAACACAAATAGAAGATGGTTCAATTTGTTGTCTTTTTTCTCCACAGTCAATATTGTTGATGATAATAAGGGAAATGTGCGAATGCCTAGAGTTACCTCTAGGTGATGTCTTGGAGCAACAGATGTTGTTAAGGGCACTGGAGAGGTTGAGAGCAAATGGGACCAGTTCTATTCCTGTACTAGAATAGTCTGGGGCTGTTGCTGGAAACCGAAAGAAGGCTGAGAGAGAGGAGGAGCAGCCCACAGATTGTAGGGCTCTCAGTGGTAAACATCAATGAAGAAAAGAACTACCAGACATCCAAGAATGACCAAAGCCCAAAGAAACTGAAAATAAACAAAAGATATTATATCCAAGGAAACAGTGACAGAGCAGCCAGAACAAGAGCCAGACCAAATAAAACTGATAATTTCAGAAAGATGAGAGAAGATATTTAGTGAACGGAACATCAGCAGGAAGAGTTAGAAATAAATACACACACACACACACACACACACATTTATATATACACATACTCACACCAACCAACTACTGGAGATCTTGAATAGGAAAAATATAACATTTTAACAGAAACAAAAGTCCATTTATGCACTGAACAGTAGACAAAGCCAAATTTGGATTTAAGTATTTTCTCTTATTGTATCAGAAAGTAGTAGTGAGATGACAAGTGTAATTTAGAAATTGGAAAAAGAAAGATAAAAAGTGGAATTTGAAGAAACAAGGAAAGACTGTAACAATAATTATTGTAACTCTTGATAAAAACACTACTGCTTTTGAAATATTGATCTTGTATTCAGATGCCTTATTAAACTTTTAAAAAATAATTTTTATTTATATTAACCCATTTATTCTTTTGGTTTTCCTACATAGACAATAATAACATCTTTAAATAAGTGAACAAAATATCTTCACTTCTAATTTCTTTACCTTTAGTTTCACATGAATATAAAAATATATTCACAACAATTCATTCTAGTGAAAATATTGGAAACAGCCTTCATTCCCTCAGTGAAGGAATAAATCGATCACAGTATGATGGAATGCCATGTAGCAATTAAAAATAATGATCTGACTTATAAATATCAAAATGGATGGATTTTTAAAAATACTTGAGAAAAACATTGCCAAAGGAGACTTGTGGTAGGATACATTTTAATGTAACATTTCAGAGTAAATATTAGATATTATTTTTCACGGTTCATGGATTCTACACATGTAAGAAATAGTGAGGAAATGGGTTAGAGACATTTACCTTAATATGGTAAAAGGGATGTTTGTTGGAAGAGGAAAATGAGCTAGGATTGAGGTATAAAATGGATTAAAATCAAAAATTAAAAGGGGGATATTTCTTGTACCAGGGAAGAAATTATGCTGCCAACTAAGGGATATCGATTACAACAATACACTTCTTTCCAACTAAAGCCTGGTGCATCAAGATAAAAACAAGCCAAATCTAAAGCCAACAAAATTGAAAAACTAACTAAATAAATAAAAATAAATGATTAGAGTTAAGGGAAAAAAAGGGAAGAAAAAAAACACATTGACTCTGTCCTTTCTGGTGGACACTGAGAAAGGAGAAGAGATGTGTGATTTTCCCAACTTATTATTCAAAAAGTAGTTACAGTGGGCTCTCCTTAGACTAAACTTCTCAGAAATACATTTGCATGTATATGGCTGATACTGTGGGGATAAAAGGCCAATTTCTCATTAACACCTTCAAAGCTTAAAGAAATGAAATTCAAAATGCTGGTTTTACAGTTCTGTCTAATAATAATAAAAGTTTTAACCTTAAAGGATAATTCAGTGATGGCCAACATCTGAGTGACAGCACGAAAGGTTCCAAGCTGAGGACTACCTGTATGCAGCAACTCAAAAAGAATGATATAGAAATAGTATTTATGAATTCAGATGACAAAAGTACACAAATCTCATGAAATTACCTAAAACTAACAAAAATAAATGGCATAGTAGGGTGGCTGAACCTTAACTCTAAAGACATAAACAATTATCTGCAAGAATTGGAAGAAGGGGCCTTGAAATGTGAAGTCGTGCCTAGAACGAGCTTTATTTCAAACCTAAGACATATGACTTTTAGAATAGGAATTTCTTCATATTTGTGGTTTTAACCCTGTTTTCTTTCTGACTTAAGAGAAAAAAATAATAGGGCGAGGAAGGGCTGGCCACACGGCTCGTGTTCAGTATTAGGAGTACCGATGTTCTACAGCCTGTAGAGTTGTTTGCTCCCAATTTAACTTCTGTGGTTCAAACAATGTTTGTATTCATTGGCTGGTATGATAATTTCTGAGGATTTGAATGCCAGGATTGATTAAGTCACTGCCAAAGCTTTACTCATAGACAATCTGGACGGGGAGAATTGTTTCCCTAAGGGTTGCTCCTCAGTATTAGATATGTGGATACAGAAGAAAAACAACTGGTCTTCTTGATCAATAAATAGAATCAAATACAGCTGAATGATGCCCATAGGACAAATCTAGGCAACATTTTACTTAAATAAATTCACCTAGTTGCCTCTTTTCCACAAAGCCACCTGTCAAAATTTCTGACCTGGATAAAATCTCCTTGAAGCTCAGAATAGGGGAGGGAGAGTGAAAGACCATTGTCACAGGTGGTGCTTCTGAAGATCGGTCTGTGGACCACCCATTAGAGATTCACAGGGGAGGTGCTTATTAAATATTCAGATTCCTGGGCCTTACTACAACCAACTAAACTCTCTAGAGTAGGCACTGAAACACACATTTTAATAAGTTCCTCACAATCTAGAATTCTAGTCTAGAGAATTTTAATTTTAATTCAGTAGTTTTAATTATTCTTTATTATTTCTCATTAGGAGGAGTGCTATTGAATGATTCAAAGTCATTAATTGTTGATTTTAAATGCAGTATGTGTCCTCATATTATAGGGATCCTTTCTGAATGGAAATCTGCCCAGGCAACCTTGGTGCCAGTGCAGTGGTCTGTTTTCATGTATGAAAGAATAATGAGTAGTTCCATAGAATAGAGACTTTGGAATTCAAATCCTATGTCTGTGCAAAATGACTAAATGTTATTCAGAAACTTTTTAACAAATTTCATAGGGGGATCTTTTCATTGGGCCTACTGTTGGTTCAGAAAGTATTTTGGTCAGGATACACTTCTGCATTGCCAATCTTCGTTAGTTAGAAGTCAGTGATTTACCTTTGAAGGAACACTACATGGGACTAGAATAATACTAAAAGAATAATTGTATGAGAACATGATTTAGCTATGTTAAGCACAAAGAAGAGAGCAGGTCTAGGCAGCAGAGGGCTGAAACTCAGATTAGAATGAATCAGGTCTGGATAGATAATGTAAAGCCAGAAGATTCTTTGTAGAAGCTTCTAAACTGTACATACATTGATTTCCATCACATTTTTTGATGTTTGAAATGTAATAGGCATAGCTTATAGCCCAATAAATACCTACATCATAGAAAGAGAAAAAAAGAATAGGTGAAGGAAGGAGCAATAGGCTGACCTTCTGATTTGAGACATGTTTTAGCTCTTAGAACTAAACTGAACATGCTCAGGTGTTCTACTTGCCTTATTATTTAACAAAAAATGAAAAAGAAAATATAATGTTAAGCAATATTAACAAAAAACTAAAATAGAGAAAGTAAAAAGAAATCAAGTTAAAACAAAATTTTAAAAATATAAAGAGGTAATTAACTAGGATAATTCCATAATGCTAAGAGAGAGGTGATACAATATGAAAGACTCTAAAAGTGAGAAAAATAAAGTAGAAAAATAAGATTAAAAATGATAAAATCATTTACAAACACTTAAAATAAATTTAAAGAGTTTTTTTTAAGATTAAACATTTAAAGGATAAAATAACAAAATAAATATATAGGAACACAAGAACCATATGGGCTAAAAGAAAAATCCACACAGTATATATGGGCAAGTGCGAAGTTGAACACCCTCGAGAACTGAAAATAGACTTTTAGGATGAATTGGTTATAAATCTCCAGAAAAGCTCTTTTCTTGGCCTCTGTCTTAGTACATTCAGTCTTATATATATAAAAAAATACCACAAACTAGGTAGCTTATAAAAAAACAGAAATGTATTTCTTGTAGTTCTGGCATCTGGGAAATCTAACATCAAAGCACCGGCAGATTTGGTGTCTGGTGGGGACCCACTTTCTGGCTCATAGACTGAGCCTTCTTTCTGTGTCCTCACACAATAGAGGGGTCCGGGATTTGTCTTGGCCCTCTTTGATAAAGGGCCCACTCTCATTCATGAAAACAGCACCTTCAGGACCTAATCATCTCCTGGAGTTTTTATGTTCTGCAATATTATGTGATTGATTTATTAAGACATATTGCTCAACTACCACAATTATTACTGTAATTCTAGGTAATTTTAAATTAATTTGTCTACTCTTGATAGACTTCAGTTACATTGGGCAAATATGAAATCATTGCCACATTTTCACATACACTCCCAGGCATTATTTCAGCTTGTTCGGTGGTGCCCAATGCATGAAATGGTATCGATATTATTTTGCTCCTAAGAAAAATTCATCCTACTTTGCTTCTTTCTGTATTTGAAATTTTACTGTATATTTTAAGAACAGTAAAAATAGTAGTAACTTGCATGACAAGTTAATTAATCAAGCTTTGTACAGTGAAATATAAGGTCATACTTTTTGATGTTTACTAGTTACAAAAATATGTTAATGGTGCATAATTACATATCTCCTCATGGCACACTTCAGCCTCTTAAATGAGGAAATAGCACTCTAAGAGCATTTCATACTGTGGAGGGGCCATTTCTTCTTACAAGGAAGTTTGATACACAAGCTTTTCTTCCAAAAAGATTTCACCAGAAAATATAGTATACTGAGATGGGCAAAATACAGCTTTTTGCTCTCTCTATATACATCATTAATGTCAGCTGTTTAAAAATGGATGTCTCTGGGCCAGTTTGTGGCATGTTTTATGGCTGCAAAAGTGTTTAGTGTAGATATAAATCAGAATATGATTTGTTCCTGACACAGATGCTGCCTGGGACGTTTTGTGGAGAGAGTATAATGAAGGGAAGCTGCTGCATCGATTCTATTCATTAGGTTTTTCTTTTTAATCAGGTCACAGTTCGAGACCTTCTGACAGTGTCACTCCTGCTCTGATCCAAGGATTATCATGTGTGATGGACAGTGAGTATACCACCTCAGCATCATTTGGGCTGATGACTGTTTTACAGTTTGCTAAGGCAGCATTTGTTTTCATATTAGAATATGAGAGGGTGGAAGAGTTCACTGAGTGATTTGCTTTCTGAGATTAATTCAATACGAGGAGAACACTAAAGTTTTCCTGTCACTTGTCGACTTACCTATTAACAAAACTGGAGAATTGATACATTCGAAAGTGAATACGTTCAACTTCTTGAGTCTGAAGACTTCTATTAAAATAGCAGCTAAAAACTGGGACCAGAAGATTTCTGATTTGAAAGCCAGTGTATTATGATGAAAGGGAAAGAGTCAAGATCAACCACAAAAGCTGATAGGATTAAGGATAGCAATAGCTCACAGCTAGAAATTTGCATACAGATAAGAAATAATTACTTCTTTTTAACATACTGCAGTCAAATCTGAACATTCTGCTCAACAGCTTAAGACCTACCTACTTTATGAGGGATGTCAATCCTGATCACCTGGCAGCACTGATCATTCCCTTCAGCTTCACTCCTGAATAGGAAAACTCAGCCACTCTTATTAGTTTGAAACTCAGACTCTCCATTCAGTCATAAGGTGTGTGTTGTCATCTTTCATTGGCTTGACCTATTTTGGCTTAGCCAAAATATGCTCATAATATGTTTGTGTTCACACTTCCTCTATTTTTTGTTTATTTTTATCATTGTTGCCTATTATATAATTTAATGTTGTCATAAACATATTCACTACTCTCTTGGACCTATTAGTGAACTTGATTTAAAAAGTTACTAGCTATGAAAATTAAATCAAAATTGATAGTACCTCCAAATATGAGAGCTAAAACTACAAAACTCTTAGGAGAAAATATAGAAATGAATCTTTGTTACAGTGTTTTAGACAATGGTTTCTTCGTCATGATACTGAACTCTCAAGCAACAAGAGGAAAAATAGATTAATTGTACTTCATCAAAATCAAAAACTTTTATTAGTATAACATTATGGAAAACAATATGATGGTTCCTCAAAAATTTTAAAACAGAACTACCATACATTCCAACAGCTCCCACTACTAAGTATATATTCAAAGGATATAAAATTGGTTTGTTGAAAAGACATCTGCACTCCCATGTTTATTGCAACATTATTCACAATAGTCAAGATGAAGCAACCCAAATGTCCAACAATAGATGAATGGATAAAGAAAATGTGGTGGCCGGCCACGGTGGCCCATGCCTATAATCCTAGCACTCTGGAAGGCCGAGGTGGGAGGATTGCTTGAGCTCAGGAGTTCGAGACCAGCCAGAGCAAGAGCAAGACCCTGTCTCTACTAAAGAAAATTAGCCAGGCACGGTGGCACATGCCTGTAGTCCCAGCTACTGGAGAGGTTGAGGCAGGAGGATTGATTGAGCCCAGGAGTTCGAGGTTGCAGTGAGTTATAATACAGGGACACCGCTGCACTCTACCCAGGGTGAGTAGACTCCATCTCAAAAAAAAAAAGGAAGAAAGAAAAAGAAAATGTGGTATGTATACACAATGGAATGCTATTCATCCTTAAAACAGGGGGGGATCTTGTTATTTGTGACAACAGAGATGAACCTGGAGATGAACATTATATTAAGTGAGATAAGCCAAGTAGAGAAAGACAAATACTACATCATCTCACCTATACATGGAATGCAAAATGTTAAACTCATAGAAACAGAGAGTAAAATGGTAATTACCAGGGCAATGGAGGAATTTGGAAATGTTAGTCAAAGAACACAACATTGTAATTAAGAGGAATAAGTTCCAGAGATCTGTATTATACCATGATGACTACAGGTAACAACAATATATTGTATACTTGAAAATTGCTAAGAGAGTAAATTGTGTTTTCACCATGAAAAAATAAGTATGTGAGATCATGCTAATGTTAAGTAGCTTGATTTAGCCATTCCATAATGCATACATGTTATACATCATGCTATACATCATAAATATGCATAATCTTTATCTGTCCATTAAAAACTTTTCTGCTGAAATTGATCCCATTTTCCTCAAGGAACCTCCATGAGCCCTTGCATGCAGCACCCCAAGGTAGAAACACAGGGATGAACATTTAGAGCTAAAACCTTCTCTGACTTTGGAGAGAGGACAGTTCTTGGTATAAGCCCTTACCTTTTCTCCTTTCTTCTGTCCAGAGGTGGAGAATTGTCTTGTGCTAAAAGAGAGAGACTTTCTGGAAATCATTGAGTCCAGGAGACCCTTCTCTGTCCTTTAATTCAGGAGATGCCTACAGGAGCTGGAGTAAAGCCAGTGACCAAGCCAGGCTTATCAAGATGCTGGACAGGTCTGTAATTTCCTGTTCAGAGACTGTGGGCAAATCAGACACCAGAGCCCTCACCGAGGTGTTTCTTGGCCTCTGGCCCATTTCCACTCACATATCAACCTCTCCCACCCCATCCGTTCTGGACCACCACTGTACAGCATGCATGTTCCGGACCTTGAATTGGCAATTATGAGTCTAGGTATCAACCTCAAGTAATATGAGCTTATATTGGTGAGGCTTTATCACTAAAGAATAAACTTTATCATAGGGCCATTCAAAGCTCACCTATCCCACTTTTTTGGTGTTTTATTTATCATATAGTCATGCATTCGTGGGTATACTTTATTCTAAATGACTGAGAAATGTATCCAAGGAGAAAATCTCCTTGAGCCCCCTTCTCCAGTGGCCACCACTCACCATGCTTTCCATTCTTATTCCTTTTATTATTATCAGTTCTGAATAGTAAACTTTAATTTTAATTTATCGGGATGAACAAATGGATCAATTGATTTTGCTTATAAAATGTAAATGTCCAGCACATAATAATATTCTTCTTGCTACCTCTATTTCATGAAATACATTATTTTTTGTTTTTGTTTATTGTAGGCATTCAAAATTTTATGTTGTATGTCATGCTTTTATTCTTTGCCTCAAGCTACAGCCAAATTAAGCCAATCATCATTTTTAAAAGTGTGATTTGAATTAGACTCTTTTTTAAATATTGAAAAAGGTTCTTGGATGCACTCTTTCAGTGAATATTTAATAAGGATTTTGTTATGGGCTGAATGTTGTTCCTCTAAGAATCATATGTTGATCTCATAACCTCCAGTTAGTCATAATCTTACTGTACAGTATGTGAAGATGGGGACTTTAAAGAGTTAATTAATTTTAAAAGAGGCTGTTAGCCTGGGCCTTCATCTGTCAGGGTTTGTGGTCCTAGAGAAGAGGAGATTAGGACATAGACACACAGAGGAAAGATCATGTGAAGACATAGAGAAGATAAGATGCTATCCAACACTGTCCACACGTTGATCTCAACTTCTAGTCTCCAAAGTTGTGAGAAAAAAATTAAACTTGTTTAAGCCCCCCCCCAAAAAAAAAAGTAAAATGGTAACACACACAATGGGATAAAATATTTGCAAATCATATATTTGATAAGGGGCTTATACCCAGAATATGTAAATAAGCCTCATAATTCAATAATAAAAAGAAAAATGACCCATTGAAAATGGGATATGCATCTGAATAGTCTTTTCTACAAAGATACATGAATGAACAATATACTCATGAAAATATGTTTAAAATAATTAACTATTAGGAAATGCAAATCAAAACCACAATAAGATACAACTCTACACTCACTAGAATGGCTACAATAATGGAAACAGATAATAAAAAGTGTTGACAAGAATGTGCAGAAACCGGGATCATACACACATTGCTGATGAGAATGTAAAAGGTGCAGCTGCTTTGGAAAACAGTCCGGAAACTCTTCAAAATGTTGAATATACAGTTACCATATGACCCAACAATTATACTCCTGATATATACTCAAGAGAACTGAAAACATATGTTCACACGCACACACACACACAAATGTGTACATGAATGTTCATAGCAGCATTATTTATAATAGCCCCAAATTGAAAACAACTCTATTGTTATCAAGTAATGTGTATAAACAAAAAAAGTAGCGTATTTATACAGTGTTCTATTACTCAATGATAATAAATAATGAAGTACTGATACATGTTATGATACTGTTAAGCCTTCAAAATGTTACACTAAGTTAAATCAGTCACAAAAAACAGTACATTGTATAATTCCATTTATATGTTATGTCTAGAAAACAAATTACAAAGGCAGAAACTGAATTACTGGTTATCCAGGCTTGGCAGGAAGGAAGGGATTGGGTGGGGAGTGACTATTAATAGATATGGGATTTCTTTTGGGAATGATAAAAATATTATAAAATTAAATTACTGGATGGATGTTGTACAACTTGGAGAAAGAATGTACTGAAAACCATTGGACTGTACATTTTAAATGGTGATTTTTGTGATACGTGAATAATATCCCAATAATGCTGTTTCCAAATGAGTGCTAGCAATCAAAAAGGATATTGACTTTTAACTGCTGCTTAAAAATAACTGAAAATGTATAAATCAATCCAGATCATTTTGTTACAATCCATTGTTGGCTCACAATATCAATTTAGTTAGTTAATTCTTCTAATATCTTTTAAACCAAGAATTCGAATAGAATAAATTGAAATGGAATAGAATAGGAGAAGAAAAAGAACTAGAAAGAAAAGAAATAGAATGGAATAGCATACAATAGAATAGAAAACTTATGTTTAAGCTATGTTTTATTGATACTGATGATCATAAAAGTGTGAAAAATGCTGATAAATATACACTTATAGATAAGTAGAGAGAGTGATAAGTTGATCGATTGATTGCTGGATTGATTGACGGTGTTAATCCTTCTTTTCTGTCACTTCCCCTCCCCACATAACATATCAGACTGTGTTTAAATGACTGCTTACCCAGTACCTTTGCTATTGTCATCAATGAACAGGATTTCAACTTTCTAAAAACACTAGAGGATTTCGGGAGAGATAGCATCCTCCATCACTGTTCCCAGAGGAAAAAAATCTGGATTTTAACTAATGTTTATACGAATGACAGCAGTTGTGTAGACTATACCATTTTGGCAGAACACTTAATTGCCTTGGCTTTCATCTGCTTTTTTGTTTAGCTTTGATGTTCCTTAAAGTGTGATACGTTTTAACCAAAATGACACAGGTTCATATTTGGCTCAGTCATTATTGCCTATTGTGTGCCATGTGTGAAACTGTCAAACAGCAGTGTACTCTATCTGAGGGGTGTTTTACTCTAATATGGAAGTATCTTCAATCAAAAGAAGCAGAATAAAATGATCTTCTTTGCTCCAGTACTCCAGGGAGCACACAGCCAGCAGAAGACACAGAGTCACAGAAAAGGGTACTGAAATTAGAGATAGATACACCCATAATTGCAGCCCTACACAGCTCTTCTCACTAATTCATAAAGCAAGCAGAGTTTTATAGAGTATATCTGAGAAAGAAGAAAAATATTCCTCATTAATCTGTTAATTGCAAGGTCTTCCATAAGATTAGACTTTGCATAAGGGCATAAGTAAAGCCTAAAACTTCTCAGGGACTGGTTGTGAAGCTCTCACGCACAACCTGGGCAACTCACTGGGTGCAGTTAATGTCAAGGAGGAGTCAGCCTGGAAGACACATCTAAGGAACCTGAGAACCATGAAGATGCAAAGAGGGCAGGAGAGATGCTAACAGACTATATCTAACCTGTGCTGCTCCAAAGCAATGACATATCATAAGAAAGAAACAGGTAGACTAATATCACAATCCAATGCTGATATATGGTTCCTTTTGTGTTCATTTCAGCCTGGTAACTTTATTTTTAAAATAATCATCAAATTTAAACTAATAAGAAGTCAGTTACTCTAAAGAGTATTTTTTTCTGCATTAGAACGTAAACTGAAAAGCAAAATTCCCCTATAACCTTCTATAGGGATCCCCGGGCCACATGATTCATCAGACTGTCACTATAGATACATACAGTCAAGTAATTTGCCTACCTTTCAATAGACTGTCTTCATGAGTTTACTTCCCCTTAGATGTTCTAAAAATTGTGAAATACCTTGAAATAAACATTCTCTGAGCTTTTCAGGGGGCCAGTTCATATTGCCCTATTTCTACCATAGTCAGAATAGAGCTCTTCCTACCACCTAAAGAAATCTTAAATTATGACACAGTAAAATAAAGTCTTTTCACTCCACGACTTGATGCTTCACATTAGCCTGTCTTTGTTGTTTCAGGCAGCGTGTGAAGTGGTTGTTGAAGGCCTGAAAGTTGCAGAACTGAGCTCAAATTCTAACTCCTCTACTCATCACCCAAACCACATCAGGCAAGTCACTTAACTGCTGTATTCCTTCTTCTGCATAATTGGAATAATACTACCTGGTAGGTTTTGTAGAATCAATGTAGAGTGTTAAAATATGATAATTTAATGTAAATATTTAACAAATTTAAATTGAATTTATTACTTGAGGATAATAGTAAGTTTAACAGTTTTTCTATACCTTTGTATCTTAATGACATTTTTCTCTGGTTATCTTTTCCCTTTCAGATCTTATTGTGGTCTTTACCTAATCATTGACAAAAAGTATTCTTGCTTCTCTCTTTAGATATGCCAGATAATATGCAGAAACTGAAATGAAACCAAACACAAAATCAGCTCTTAGAACTAAGATATTCAGAAAGAGAAGAAAAAATGAGTATAATGCTTCTAGAAAACTCTGATTGTTGTATATGCCTAAAATAGAGTTTCTCAGTTTTGGCACTATTGACATTTGAGCTGGATGATTTGTTGTTGTGGGTGACTGTTCTGTATTTTATAAAATGTTTAGCAGCATTTCTGGCTTCTATTCATTAAACGAAAGTAACACCGCCCTCCATATGGCAACCAGCTTATTATTGTTCCAGCTTTCTGCCTTGACAGAGTCTCTAGGCTATAGGGAAGGGAGAGAATCCCAGGCAGGGCCCACTGGAATTTATGAGTTGAGAGGATGGAGCTGAGATTTCAGAAAGACCAAGATGTTTAGAGTTTGCTGTACAATATACCTGAGAAGAGAGACATGCACATAGAGGAGAAGACATGGAAACCTGGGAGTTAGTGAATCAGTGAGCTCAATAGATTAGAGTTGTGAGGAAAAGCCACAAGACAAACCAAGAAAAGAGAACAGAGTGAGACTTCGGTCACTTGAGAGCAAATCAAAGATGTAGGTCAAAAGAAAGGTCTAGAAATTTACCAAGATGAACAAGTATGGCAAAGCAAGAAAGCCAGCATCTAGGCAAGTAGATGGAGCAGGAGCTTGAGACAAAAACTGCAGGGTACTATGATTTTTAGACTACTATTTGAAACTCATAAAACGTCAGATATTCTTTCCACTATCCTAGAAGTGAACTTGAGAGCCTACAGTGGGAGCAAATGAATAAGTTGATGGGATAGTAGGTATCTGAAGATTGTGGTAGACCCTCACCTCCAACCACAGATGAGTCAGAACCATTTATAGAATTAGTGGATGACTGAGCTACCAGACATCTCTATGTTGCACATTATGGAGTGATAAATATTAAAGGGGTCAAGCCAGCTCTTAGATTCTTCTCTCATTAGCATTCAGGGAACTCAATCATTTTGTGAATCTCTAGAATGTTTGCTCTCTTTTCTTAGACCTGGCACTTTACTTTGCTGCCCTGTCTGGTTATGGAAATGTTCCTGTCAACATGTCTTGCTTCCTCAACTAAATTCTATGTCCCTGAAGAAGGTCAAGAACTTCATCTTCTTTGCATTTCCCATACTACCTAGAAAAATGCTAAGTATTTAGATGGTGCTTTGCTAACCTGTCTCGAATGAATAATGAATATCACTACCCCCCAAGTGTGACCATCTGTTTTAGAAAATGACATGAGAGAATTGAGGAGTTTGGGAACATGTTTGATGGCATTGTGGGTGTGGGGGGTTATTGTTATGGCTCTAGAGATGATATCAATTTGGTCACCTGAGTCTAATTTATTATGTAAATCTTAATGAATATAAAATGATATTAAATTAAACAATGAATTTAAATGAGGAGATTTAATGAGAAATTTCCATCTGCATATTTCATCTGGGCCACTGTTAGTGTTTCCCAAACCATATGAGGATATTCAGGTGTGCTGAGAAAAGAGATGAACTATGACATCATGGGCTTTCCCAATCAACTTAGTGCCATTTAAGATGACAGCCTAGAACCAGTCAAAGTCGGTCACAAAAATAAAAGGAAGATGAAAGAGGGCAGCAAGGAATGTGTGCTTGTATATGTGTATGCAAACATATTAAATCTTTTATAGTTTCACGTATATTTGGGGACTAAATTTATTTCCCTACCAATCCATTATGAAGTTTCCCAGAATTATTTATATATTTTTTCCTAGGCAAACACAAAAACATGCACTCAAGGCTACCTTATGTCACTTGTCTTGTATTTGAAGAAGACACATGTTGAAAATAGTTGAGGAAAAAAACTGACTTTAGGCTAGGACTTATAAGGTTTGATAAGAATAGAAAGTGAAAGTAATATAAAGGTCAGTTCATTCTCACAAGATCCCACTTTTAATGTTAGTCATTGTTTTCTGATAAATCAGACAAAACTAATTATAACTATAAAGTTAATCCAGCATTTAAAGATGTGTCATTGAGTAAAATTAATTCTAAAAAACAAAATATCCCACAGCTTTACTTATAACTTAGCTCTTTCTTCTCCTAAAAATGTTGTTTCTCTTATTATGTATATGTTAAAATGGGGTTTAAAAATATATGAAGAATTGTGTAAATTTATATAACATATACAGTAGAGAATGTTAACTTATCAAATGGCAAATATGCTATGATTATAATGATACAAAATGTTATAGTAAAATGTATAAAATATTGAAAATACAAGAACTTTAAAATAATTGAGAGCTATAGATGATTTAAAATGTGCTTAAATATTATCAGAATGTTTCCTTTTCTTAAAATTACAAGCAAGTATTTTTAGAAATAAGATCACCTTTTCTCACGAGAGCCCGTTACAGTGTTAATAAAATTCTCAAGGCTAAGACATTTACCAAAGAAAATGTCCATCACACATCTTTGGTGCCATTGCTTTCTCTTCTTATTTGCTTGCATCGAAGACAAAGGATCCATTTCAAATTGTGAAAATTTGCCCTTTGATAAATACACTTATATGGGAACATCTAACTCATAATTCTTGATTTTTTTTTCTCCAAAGGAAGTAGCCTATAATAAAAATGTTCTATTTTTCCTAGTACAAGCTCTATCAATTTAAGCTTGTTGATGCATTTAAGTGCAATGACATTAATTACACTGGCAAAAGCTCCAAAAGTGCACTTTCTTTTATAGCAAAATGCCTTTTAAATAAAACACTTTCAAACCTAGCAAAGAAAGTTGGGGGTGGAGGAGATCAGCCTCATTATTACTTATGAGTATTATAAATATTAAACCCTTTTACATCATAAATTATAGATTCTTAAAAATGAATTATCAGCTTCAAGCTATATACTAAAATAATTTTACTTCATAGCAATATATCTTAAAGCGATGTGTGCATAATTATAACTTCTGGTATGTGATTAGAGTTAAATTTTGAAATGAAGGATTTAAAAATTTTTACATTTTTTCAACACAGTTTCAGATTTTCCCAATTTCTTAAACATTTATTGCACATTTGATCACATTGTCAATGATTTAGAGGGTAATAATTCCCCATTTTTGGTAAATAAAGTCTTGTCAAATGATAAATAGAAAGCTTGTCAAAACTATAAACTTGTGAAAAGCCTAACTCATATATTAAGAATAGTACTACTTCAGAAGATTAAATAGGCCTACATGTCTATGTTTTTCCACTTCCTACTATACCAACACTGCAATGAAGTAGGTAAATTAAGGCTTCAAAACTGCTTTCAAAACTGTCAAGAAAAAAAAGTTCGTAAGAATTGTGTTGGGCAAGAGTTAAAGATTGGAATACATGTATACATGTGTACATATTCTCCTTCTCCCATCACTTCCACACATTTCTCTATTTCCCAAATCGATGAAGGAATTACCATACACCCAAAGCCCCAAGCAATCTCTGTGGAGGTAACGTTTTTACACCAGCTCTAGAAACAGATAAACTGGGGTTCTTTTTGGAGCTTTAGCATTTACAAGCAATATGTGCTACAGCAGCAGTCCCCAACCTTTTTGTCACCAGGACCAGTTTCACAGAACACAATTTTTCCACAGACCAATGCAGGGAGAATGGTTTCAGGATGATTCAAGGACATTACATTTATTGCGTGGTCCAGCCTCTCTGCTAATGATAATCTGTATTTGCAGCCACTCCCCACTACCTCAGCTCCACCATCAGGCTAGATCACCATTGTTTTGTGGCTGAGTAGAACTCCATGGTATACATATACCACATTTTATTAATTCATTCATGTATTAATGGGCACTTGAGTTGTTTCATATCTTTGCAATTGTGAATTGTGCTGCTGTAAACATTCTAGGGCAGAATGTTTTATTCCTTTGGGTAGATGCCCAGTAATGGGATTGCTGGATCAAATGGTAGTTCTACTTATAGCTCTTTGAGGTATCTCCATATTGATTTCCACAGAGGTTGTACTAGTTTGCAGTCCCACCAGCAGTGCATGAGTGTTCCTATCGCTCAGCATCCATGCCAACATTTATTGTTTTGGAACTTTTGATAAAGGCCATTCTCACTGGAGATAAGTGATATCTCGTTGTGGTTTTGATTTGCATTTCCTCGATAATTAGAGATGTTGAGTATTTTTTCATATGTTTTTTGGCCATTATTCTATCTTCTTTTGAAAAGTTTCCATTCATGTCCTTTGCCCACTTTCTATAGGGTTGTTTGATTTTTTCTTGCTAGTTTTTCTGAGTTCTATATAGATTCTAGTTATCAGCCCTGTATTGGATGTGTAGCATGCAAACATTTTCTCCCATTCTGTAAGTTGTCTGCTTGCTCTAGTGATAGTTTCCTTGGCTGTGCATAAGCTTTTTAATTTGATCAGGTCCCATTTATTTATTTTTGTTGTTGCTGTGATTGCTTGTAGTGTCTTCTTCATAAATTCTTTGCCTAGGCCAATGTCTGTAAGAGTTTTTCTGACATTTTCTTCTAGAATTCTTGTAGTTTCATGCCTTAGGTTTAAGTCTGTTATCCACTGTGAGTTGATTTTTATGAGAGGTGAAAGGTGCAGAATCTGTTTCAGTTTTCTACAGGTGGCTACTCAGTTTTCTCAGCACCGTTTATTGACTAAGGATTCTTTTTCCCAGTGTATGTTTTTGTCTGCTTTGCAAAGATTAGATGGCTATATGAGGATGGTTTTATATCTGGGTTCTCTCAGTTCTGTTCCATTGGTCTACGTCTCTGTACTTGTGCCAGTCATGCTATGTTCTTGATTACTTAGGAAAACTGAGACTGAAAGAGTTAAGGTTTCTATCAAGTCCATATAATTCCTGTATACCTTTTGAAGTCTTTTTATTATCACTTTGGTTAAATTAATGATTGTCATTTCACGCTGACCTGTAATCCTGTTTTGATCAAGTTGCTTTGAACATTTTGACCTCTTTGGTAGGCTTCCCCACTTCACAATTATACATTAAGTCTTTTAGACTTAGAGTTAACTTTGGGATTTTCTAGATGAATCCCTGAAGAGTCTCAAAGAATGTCTCTCTCATTTTATAGAAATGTTGAATGATTAGTCTTATTTGGTAAATTGTATGGAAAACATTGTCAAATGATATGTGATATTAAATTTTCTTTCGATTACATTTATGTCTATGTTATTGATATAAATGTTTGAAAAATTATATAAATTCATAAAAGTCTAATATATCAGTCATAATTTTGGTTATGTTAAATCTTTATAGTTACATTTCTTTAGAAATGTTACTGATGTGAGAATTCTAAATATTATATGAAATTTGTAAATGTCTGATTGTCCTGATACGATGCTGTCTGTCATGATTCTGTTTATCTTAAAATGTTGCATACCATTGAAATAACTAAATTTCCTTGTCAATTGTGAACTTTCATTCAGTTTTAACCAGGCTATTTTAAGTGTTTGTCATACAAAGTTTTTGTTTTGATTTTTCTCTGAAAGCATCTTCAACCAGCTATAGTACAAAATAGCTTTGTATAGAAAAGACTCTAACAATTACTCTTAAACATGATATTCTAATAATGTTAAGATCAAAGGTCTAAATAAAAATTTTTTGGAACTCTAATAAAGGAACTGATGGGCTTATGAAACTGCTAATGAAAATTAAATGGAACAAAAATTAATTACATGAGATTGAATAACTGATGAGATCTTGTTTTATGACTTTTATTTGAAACATTATTTGTTCTTTACTTAAACAGTTTGTTTTCCAGATCTAAGGAAACTTTTTCTCTTATCTATAGTTTACAGACATTTGGTAAACAATACTTTTGTAAACAAGTATGGAAGCATTTGCTTTTTCTCCCTACTGATTCATGCAAAATTCAGAAACTATTTGTAAGCATTCTTATGGTAATATATTAATAGTTATTTGCATAAGTCACAAAAAAATCTGCTCTTTCTTTATAGCAGGATGCAATTGAAAATATTTGTTGTATTACCCAGGCTTTAACTGAAATATAATATATGACAATGTGCATAGAATTCCTGGCTTCAAGGGTTTCTAGCCTTTCGTGACTAGGTAAAAATTGTCACTTCCTGGCAAGCCCAGGAACCTTAAGACTACAGGTAAAATCTAAAGTCTACCTTTGTTTGTCTTCATATACTTAAGATATTTTTAAATAAGATTCATATGTAATCTATATATAGAGAAAAGGTTATGTTTCTAAAGAATAGTTATAATATCACTGCTATCAGATTGTAGCCCTGCCCATTGTTTTCAAGTTCTTGTTATTAACCTATAGAATAGATTAAATCCCAATTTCTTCCAGATTCCTCCAACACTATTTTCTTCCATAGAATTACTAAAAGCAGGTTCCTAAAATACCATATGCTGAAACTAGACGAAATTTAGGAAACAATCTTGTGCCTGATGTACATATGGATGACACAAAAAAGTTCAGCAAACCACCCAAAGTCATAACCAGAGACATTCAAACTGCAAACCAGGGCAAGAAGTTGATGTTTTCACACTGCATACAACTTATCCCAAGATACCATAATGAGACTTCATGTCATAATGAGACTTTTACCCCTCATTATATCTTCCCTTTTCACATGACAAGATAATGGTCATTTGAGTTATTCAATTGGTTGGCTTTAAGCATAGATTCATGGCTCAAAATTATTATACAATCTGGGATTATCATATTACTATTAATTTTATTTTACATTTTCTCTTGTAAACTTTATATCTGTTACTTACTAAATTTTTGCAGAAGTACAACTCCTTACAAAATTATGCTGGCCTAGCACTTTGAGATAATAGCAAGAGACTGTAGAACAAACAAAATTGAACAACAACAACAAAAATGGATTCCAGGTAAACACAGCACTGACTCCTAGGCACCATTCACTCCCTCCAACATGCAATCAGACCAGCAATCCGGGGCAGGTCTATCCTGGCCAGTGGGACATCAAAATCTAACTATAGGATGACTGAGCAATTATGCTTTCAGAGAAAAACTTAATCAAAATGGGAAAATGTGACAGTTGTCAGAATCGAGAATGGAGTCAGTTATGTTAAAAAAAAAAAAAAACCTAAAAAATATTTGGAGAAGGCCATGAATGGTGGATTCTCATGGACAATTGTCCAATAGCAAGAACTATCACAAAAGACTCTACAAAATCGAAAACTTTGAAATAGGCCATCACAATCTTACACACACAAAAAAACTTCGGTGAGGGCATCTGCCCAGCAACTGCTTATCCTACCTTGGACTGGTGTTACCCTTGTTATTGATTCTTACGTTTCCAACTAAAATATCATAGTGCACTATTTTAAGAGAGATATGTTCTTCTAAAATGTATCCAATATTCTGTTTCCTTTTATAACTGCTTTTTAAACTTTTTTGCTTAAAAGTTTAACCAAAAAGAAGGCATGTATGTGTGTGCAGTGTATGAAACTCTTAGAATTTTCAAGTATTTCATTTACATTGTGAAGTTATGTAAATTTTGGTATCAGTGTGAAAAAATTTGTGTTTTATAGATCCTCTCTGAAAGAAAACACTTATTTTATAGTCATATATAGAATCTGAATTTGTAATAGATATACCTATGCCTCTATTAGAAATTCAAAAATGTGACCAAATACATTTAATTCCAGCAGTCCAAGGATGAGTTAATATGAGAAAACAAATAAACATTCGTTATTATGTTAGCAAAGAAAAGAAATTATGAGTATTTAATAGATGCTGAAAAATATTTGATAAAATACAGCATTTATACTTGATAAAATTTCCAAGAAAAATTGGATTAAATAGAAAATTTATGAACATTATAAAACATTTATTTAAAATCAATATCATATCATATTGTTATTGAAGTATAAAGATATATCACTCAAGGCAAGAACAAGGCAGTGGTACCTGCTGCACCATTAGAGATTCTACCAAGTCTACACAAATAAATAAAAACAGAACTATGCATATATAATCATTTAATATATGATAAAAAATGACTCAATCAGCCTGGAAGGGGTGGGTTATTTGATAAAGGGATTGATATAATTGATATTTGTGAATATATATTAATGTGTGTTGTGTGTCTGGGTATACTTAAAGCCTCTTCCTAGTTCCATACATAAACATAAATTCCAAATAGATTTAATATGTAAGTATTAAAAAATAAAAAAGATATTCATCAGAAGAAAATGCATGAGTTTAAGAAGTCCTTAGAGTAAGGAAGAAAAACTTGAGCAAACCCGCAAATCAAGGAGACATAAAAATGACTACATGTTTTTTAATAATCTACATGACATAAATTATCTATACATAGTTCCAAACCTTAGACAGTGACAAAATAATTTAAATATATATAACAGAAAAGCTCTACCATCCACAGTTATGTAGTGCCCCTATATATCAATAAGGAAATGTGACAAAGTCTAGAAAGAGAATTTTCACAGAAAAGAAATTTCAAATGACCAGTAACAATGATTCACCAGTAGTTATATAGGTGTAAATTATGAGAAACAATTTTTTACTAAGGTTTGCAAATGTAAGAAAAGAAAATAATAATGATATCTATTGCAGTGACAGATGACAAAAGGGTCACTCCACTACATGATTGCAGAGACTACAAATTGATGTAAATTATTTGGAGATTAACCTGGCAGTGTGGTCTAAAATATGCACACACTCTCAGCCCATAGTCCAAAATTAAGAAGTTGTGAATGCAGAGTTCAAATGGTATTGTAGAAATAAGTAGGCTTATCTATTAGAGGAATAGAAGCTTATATCAAAAATATAACCATGAGTACAAAGATTATGAAAACCACACAGGTCGATTTAATACTAACAGAAAAACAAAAGCTGCTAATACTTTGTATGTTTTGGCTCAAAAACATATAGAATAGATTTTACACCCTTGGTAGGGGAAAAAATAGCATTAGCTTTATCACCAGGGAAAGAGTTCACAGGAGCCAAGCAAAGGAACCTAGGACACTAAATTACAATGATGTTATAATATAAGGAAAATATAAAAGTCTTAATTTGAAATGGAAGTGGGCAACAACGTGAAATCACACAAAGAGTAGATACTGGTTGGAAATCTGGATAGAATTAAGAAGCAACAACAACAAGTATGACTGCAATAACAACAAAAAAGAAGCTTTAGTTTGATTTAAACTCTCATGTGTGGTCAAGAACATGTAGATTATTATATGCCAATCTCTTTCCTCCCCCAAATCTCATCACTGTTCAATGTAAATTAATTCATGATGTTAGATCCTCATTGCTTTGTTTATTATAATCACAGGTATCATTGTTTTGACTTGTTTGAGTCCTGGAAGACATTTGCGTGGGGGGGGGTGAGGGGTTCTCCCTTGGTAATGCATGGGAGATGAATTGAGACACCTTGACTGCCTGATTGGTGGTGGGAGAGGCAGATTTTTTCTCTCTGCACAAACATAGAACAAAAGATGGCAATATGTGCCAAAAGTTACCGGCAAAGTCTTTGGACTCTGAGATAACTAGGGGCTTGTGAAGTCATAAAGGAAAATATTTACACTTTATTGTATAGAATTTACTTTAAAAGAATGGATTTTTCTTTAATTTTGCTTTCTTGTTTTGGATTTTTAGATTTTAAAAGATTAGTTAGGATATATGTTTAGATTGGGGGAAATTTTTGATGTATTTTTACAGTCAAATATGAAACACCAAATACATTTTATGCCTTTGACCTGCTACTTCAAACCACACCCCCAGACATATTTAAAACAAAGAGTACCTCCACATCTTTTTGCTTCTAGAAGTATTTTAGATGACTTCTCACAACATGAGTAACATTTTAGGGCTTTACATATGTTGATTGTTACCTTCTCAATTAGAGAATTCGGAAATGTGCAACAGAGTCCATTGTACCTCTACATACTTATTCTATTCATCTTTCTTGAAACATTACGATTCATTGTTGGTGTTTGTGCTCTCCTTTGATTCTTTCTTGACTAGATGTTAGTCGGACTCCTGAACCTTCTCCTAGGCTCATTCCTGTACTTTCTTGAAAATTTTAGAAAAAACCCTGTTATGGGATTCTTGCAATGTAAGCAAGAATCCCCCACCCTCCATGTTTGATCACCCTTCATATCCAATCAGGTTTTCTTGTGTCGTCACTATCCACCAGGTGATGTCTGCTCACCCTGGCCTATCTTCAGCAAGAATCCTATTGGGTTGGTTTAGCCAGGATCCCCTTTAGCTCTGATGTTTCCTTTTAGTAATTTTCCATCCACTGACCCCCACCTTGCTCCCTGGCTATAAATTCCCACTTACCCATGCTGTATTCAGAATTGAGCCCACTTCTATACTGAGGTACCTTTTCACCTATTGCAATTTCCTGAATAAAATCTGCTTTTACAGCTTTAACTGTCCCTACTGTCCAGCTCTGATATTTTTTTTTTTTGGCACCTTCAAGAACTCACATGACTGTTATCTCTCACTTGTATGAATTCTGAAGTCTCTACCTCCCTCTATGCTATGCAATTCTCCTTTCCACTTCTCCCCTGCCCAGGCCATTTGTTTCATTTAGACTCATTTCTTCATGCACACTAATTAATTCTTGCTGCTATAACTTCCTTGCTATGCTGATTTGCTTCTGAACTCTATTCTCCCTTCTTCCTTCTCCCATTGACCCAAAAAATATGATCTATATTTTAAAAGTCCAATTAAAATCACCCACCTTCTTAAGACACCTTCATCAACCACTTCAGCTTACAAAATCATACTGTACTTCAAAATAATAATATACCCCAATTAGCACAAACTTATTCTATAACTACTTATTTTCACTTGCATCATAATTCTTGCTTTGGCTAAATTTCCTAAGATAAAGACAATGGTTAAAATTTCTTTATAGTAGTTACCAGTCATTCCATGTTACACTCAATTACGCTTCAACATTCCCCATGTGGTGCTTACCAAGATCTTTATTACTGGACAGTGGATCTCCGTGCCCAGTGTGCACTTTAAAAGGAACAATATTTACAGTGGGGATTTCACTCTGTTAGAGATGTTTTAATGTTCCTCTGGATTGATCATCACCTTCCATATTTCATACTGGTCAACGAAAAATATGTCACTTGAAAGAAAACAACTACACACTTCAAACAACAGATATTAACCATGTACAGGAGGCTGAATAGCTCATGGGATGGCTGATTGGATTTGAGACTTTTCACCTTGTGGTAATCAGTCTGGATTTGGCCCATGGTTGACAGGTCACCATACAGCTGTTAAAGGGATACCAGGTGTGATAAACTCTTGTTACCAGCATGGTGGGCAGGTGTTTACATCACAGCAAGCACCGTTATGGCCACTTTCAGAGGCAGCAGAGGCTCTGGATCCTGGAAGATGAAGCTACCTATCAAGAGTAATGTGGGCTGCTGTGCATAACGGCTGCAGTGTTCCCAAATTACACGGGAAATGACATAGAGTGAGCGGTGATGCCTCACTGTGACTTACTAAAATGTGATAAATGGCATATTTGGAAATAACTCAGTAAATTTTGGAATATTAAAACCAACTCCAATTTAAGCCATGATCTCTAAATGAAATGGTTTCTTTAGAAGAATAATTTTGTATTTACATGAGCCATTTTCTTACAAATATTTAAAATTTTCAGTTTAATTTTCCTGATCGTATCTGTTTTGCTAATGAGAGCTTCTGTTTCATGGAATGTATTATGGTTTAAATATTTTTCCCCTCCAAAACACATGTTAAAATTTAATTTCTAATGTGGCAGTATTGAGAGATGGGGCTTTTAAGAGGGGATTGGGTCACCAGGGCTCTGCCTTTGGGAATGGATTACTCCATTCATGGATTGATGGATTAATGGATCAATGAGTTATCATGGGAGTGGGAGTGGAGCTGGTGGCTTTGTAAAAAGAGAAAGAGAGACCTGAGAGCATGCTCAGCCTCCACATCGTGTGATGCCCTGCACCACCTCAGGACTCTGCTGAGAGTCCCCACCAGCAAGAAGGCTCTCATAGATATGCCCCCTTGACCTTGACTTGCTGGCCTCCAGAATTATAAGAGATAAATTTCTTTTCTTTATAAGTTGCTTAGTTTCAGGTAATCTGTTATAAGCATCATAAAATGGACTAAGACAGAATGTCACTTGGGAACATTTCATAAATTTGAAATCACAAAGTAGGCAGAGCCCAGGTGGTAAACTCCTTCATTAACCACTAAGGTTTCTGGAGAAAGCCTCTTAAAATTCAGTCTCTTGCCAATATAAGCCAATATAAATGTCCATTAAATTAATGCATGAATATATTTGGTTCCTTTTTTTAAAAATAAAGCAATTGGACTTGATGTCTAACATATCTTTCTGTTCTCAAATGCTATCTACAAATGCACAAAAGGAAAAAACTTATTACAGTGTATAACCATGATTATGTACAGTGATTTGCGGTGATTCTAAAATGAGTTTTTCAAAGAAAAAAGATGATAATATTTTCCGTCTTCTGCCCCCAGAACTCTTTTCTGCCACAGCCTCTTTATAGTCTCTTTTCAGGCCTCTGAATTTCAAATACCTCAACCTAGGGCCCAAAAATGTGGCTGCTTCCATTGCAATTGTCTTCTTAACTAATAACATTTAAATGAAGGTGGGGGCTACCCATAGGGTAAGTGATAGGCTGAGTTGGGTATGTCAATAGCAGATTGGCGAACAGGGCAATTTGTGTTTAACAGGGTATTTCCAATTGTCTAATGATTAACAATTATCGTCAAATATAAAGTCAAAGTGGCATCAAGTAAACATATTCTCTGTACAGAGCTTTTAAGGATTTGCTGATAATGCCCTTTATGCTTGTGAATAACTGTCTAATGAGTTTGATTATCCTCAAGCATCAATCTATCTTCCCGCCCCCACATCAGTATATGCAAACTATATCCTGGTGAGTAGGGAGGATAACCAAGAGGAAATTGTTGACTTTGTACATCCTTAATCTCAGGTGGAGTCATCAGATAATCAGTAAGAGATGAGGGAGACCAAGTATCTCACTTTGTGGCTGGATATTGGCTCAGGTGCAGAAAGTTCCAGATTCTTCAAGGTTCTAATGCCAAAATGGTTCACAGTGAGAGAATCATTGTGTAAACCTGAAGTGTATCTCCTTGAGTTAGGTTAACTTTAGGATAGAGCCTTATGTCTGCTTCCATCCTAGAGTGTACTGAGGAAACTCATCGGAAAAGGCAACATTCATTAAGTAACAAGGAACCAAGGTGCCATGTGTCTGGAAAGAAGATACGAGCAACTCTCCATAGTACCCAAGACTCCTGGTGCCCTTGAAGAGCACAGAGAAGAATCTCAGCTGTTCAATGACTCCACTATCAGAAAATACACTCAATAGAGACACATGAGACCAGGGATTTCTACACATTACCAAAATGTAGCCCAGTATAGGAGGCCTATTTGCTCATAGGAGCTAGAACTAGTAGATGGGAAGTACAAACAAATTACTTCTCCTACCAGTAAGACTTAGGCTACAGACAAGTTGCATCTGGGAGGAGAAGAGATAACAATAAAATTTTAACTAGTTCTTACTTGGCCATTATAATAACTGAGAATAACCAGACAGCTACAGGATCTATCCCAAATATCATTATGGATCCAGGAAAGAGAGAATCAGAAGAGCTCATTTAAAGGCAGTAGTTATTTGAAAAATGAAACCATTTTATATTTGTAGTCAGCTGGATCCCAATGGTTCAATAAACCAGGTGCACTTGTATGGAGTAAGGAGGGAGTGGTATGGGGTGGAAAGCTAACAATGGGGGAAAAAAGAACAAAAGAACAAAAGGATCACACCTGTAGTCCTACCACTCTGGGAGGCCTAGGCAGGAGGATCACTTGAGCCCAGGAGTTTGAGACCACCCTGAGCAATGGCAAGACTCTGTCTCTACTAAAAATATAAAAAATTAGCCTGACATGGTGGTGCATGCCTGAAGTCCCAGCTACTCTGGAGCTGAGGCAGGAGGATCGCTTGAGCCCAGGAGTTTGAGGTTGCTGTCAGCTAGGCTGACCCCATGGCACTCTACTAGCCCAGGTGACAGAGTGAGACTCTGTCTCAAAAAAAAAGGAAAAAATCTCAGAATTATGGACCAGGAACATCGGCATAACCTGAGAACTTTGTAGAAATGCAGAACCTTTGCTTCTTCTACACAACTACAACATAGCTTTTCAAAATTTAGCAAATATAGAACCGTGTAGAAAGTTTGATAACACAGATTTCTGGGCCCACCTCAGAACTTCTGAATTGGCAGGTCTAGTGTGGACCCAGAATTCTGTTTTCCAACAAGCTCCCAGATGATGTCGCTGCTACTCGTCTATAGACCACATTTTAAGCTAGTAAGGCAACAAGAAGCTAAAAACTGGCAGTTAAGTGCTTGAGTTTCTCAAGAATTAACAATTACCTGAACAAGAGGGAGTTAGAGAGGTATTTCTTTTTACCTGCTTCCGACCATCATATCCACTTTACCATACAGCAGAGGGCTGATTTACTCCCTTATTTTATAGAAGTAAATTAAACATTTATTTATCAATAATTAGCAATAATTAAGCAACTGAAGTAAGGATATCTAGCCAAATATGTGACAACAAACAAAATACAAAGAAACTCAGATAACAAAAAGCATATCCACTTTTCATTTCTTTCATTCTTCTATTCTCCTGGTAGTCTTCTTGTGTGTGTGTTATGTGATTCTTGTCACAAGCTGCCATTATTTTACTGCCTTAATAAGTCTCTGAGTGTATTTTCTTAACACCTCTCTTTTCTCTGTCATGGGATCTGAAGAAAAAAACAGTGTAACTTAACAACATCTGATAGAACTGAAAAAAACTACATCAAATCAGCCACATAGTTTGTGAAAATCCCAGTTCTATTTATTTTATAAAAATGTAAAACTTGCAAACTTCTTTCATAAGGCAAGAGAAGAAAAACGCATGGCACATAATCATACTATGCCTATGTTATGAAAATCTAGCACCCACAAAGAAAGTACCTGCTGTTTCCTTTTTGTATCGGGAAATGTTCAAAGAGACCCTTTGATGAAAAGTCTGGTGAGGTATCTGAGATGAAAGATTAAGATAAAAAATTTTGCTTAGCCTACCCTCACCCCAACAGTCTTATCTGAGATTCTCCCTGGAGATCAGCTAATGCTTCCTCTGTTCTCCACATGGAAGAGACAGGAGAAGCTGAAGGCTGGCAAGGCAGAATAAAAGTTAGTTTCAGCAGCTCCTTTCCCCATAGCAGTCATTACCATCGACACTAGCTGACAGTTTCACCACTCTGCAGTTTGAACGTGTTGAAATAGGTTCACAGATAACATCTTAACAGACTACATAAACCATTAATTAGATGATGACTCCAAATGGCACATGTCTTCTTCCTATTGGGTGCAAATCAGAAGAACATAACCAAGGGGAAAAGACTAGTTCCAACTTTTATTTTCCATACAGGGCTAATTGACCACCTGGATGACATAGGGACATTCCTATTTCTCTTAGAGTGAATATTTGTATTTCCCTGTGACACTGTTCTTGTGCTTAGGATTAGTGGGTATTCCATAAATAGTTGCTGGTTCTACTTGACGTCTCCCCTTTTTTTGCCTCCTTCATTTACGAAAATCATCTATCCCCAGATAAGCTGATGTCAGGCAGGTCTCCAATTATAGCAATTTCTACCCATTTAGGTACCAAACTAAATACTAAGCTAAAACCCAAGATTCAGGCCTCTCCTATTAAAGCTTCTACCAGATGCTCAACAATGAGTAGTTGAAAAATTAAAGTATCCATATGAAATCCTTATAGCTACTTTTACACCATGAAGGGACAACATTTTTTTTTTTTGTCTCACTAAACCAAAGCTGCTACGCTAGAACAACCTCATTATATGTGCCTCATTATATGTGATTAGCTTTCAAATGAATGCTATATATCTTTAATAATAGGCTTACATTTCCTTACGCCCATTTTATTTTAACTACTGTCTTACTTAAAAGTCCTATGAGTGGTAAAGCAATTTTATGTTCTACGAGATGCATATTCCTGTTTTGCCACCCACAGCCCTGGTACTTTTAAGAGAGGGTGTACGTTGACTTAACTCTCTTGATGTCACAAAAAAATAAAGAAAGCACCCCTCTGAGGCATGCATACTGTTTTGGGAGAAATACCATAACTTGCTGATTCTACCACTTTCATTTTGGCTAAAACCGTTATCATCTTTTAGCTAGTCTGCTTGTCTTAGTCTGTTTTACATTGCCGTGAAGAACGTTTGAGGCTGGATAATTTATAAAGGAAAGAGGTTTATTTGGCTCACAGTTTTGCAGGCTGTACAAGAAGCATGGTGTCAGCATCTGTTTTTGGTGAGGGCCTCCGAAAGCTTCCATTCATGGCGGAAGGCTAAGGGAAGGCAGCATATCAAATGGGAGAGAGAAAGAGAGTAGGGTGGGGAGGAGGTGCCGGGCTCTTTTTAAAGATCAGATCTGCTGGAAACCAGCAGAGCTAGAACTCACTCATTACCACAAGGGCAGCATTAAGCTATTCATGACCAAACCACCCCAGGACTCAGACACCTCCCATTAGGCCTCATCTCCAACACTGGGGATCAAATTTCAACATGAGATTTAGAGGGAAAAATATCCAAACTATGTCACCACTGCACTGATTTCATAAAGAAAATAATCTTTTTATTTCATGCTGCTTATGTATAGTCTATTTCTCACACAGCAGCCAGAATAATCTAATAAAAATACAAATCAGATCATATCACTCTCATGCTTTTAATGCTCTGTGACTTTATATTACTTTTATTAGGATCCAACCTAATCTAGTCTTTCCTACTTCTATAATCCCTACCACTATCTTCTTTATTTATTCTGCCTCAATCCTACTGACCTTCGTTTTATTTTTGGAGCATGCCAATTTCAATCCATCCTCAAAGCCTTTGTTCTCATTATTTCTAGTGCCTACAAATGCTCCCCGCAACCCACCACACCTCTCCCTTGCCACGCAGGCAGACCTCTGTTTAAATATCATCTCCCCAGAGAGCTCTTCTTTGAGTACTCTAATTAAAGTAGCATCTGTCATTCTATAAGTTCTTATTCTACTTCACCTCTTTTCATGGTGCATATCTGATATAATACATATTTATTGGCTTAATTCATTTTTCCTTTTTCTCTCTCACTGTAGTGTATACTCTAGTATATATCCGAGATTTTCTCAGTTAATCCACAGCACCCGGACCAGTAAATGGCCTATAGGAGGCACACAGTGCGTGTTGAATGAGTGAATGGGAGGAAGTAAGAAAGCATATGTATGTTCAGCAATGCCTGAGGAGTATTTTCCAGGCACAACAACTGAAAAAGATCATAAATTCATTGATGGCATTGCTCTTTAATTTTACTTGTGAACGAACTCATTACACTCTATTAAACTGATCTCCCAAACTCATCTTGAGAAATGGTATTGAATTACTAATTTTGTTACTTTCTAAAGCACGCTCACAGCCAAAATGCCTAAATAGACATTTGAGAGAAGTCCCACATTATACTAGATGCCAGAAATGTTACATGGTTGAAAACAAAATGGGGTGATATAATCTCTATCTATACATCTGATATAGTCCAACTAACCAAAATAATAATAATAAAAAAAACCTCTTCCCCTTCCATCCCTTCTAGTAATGATGGAATAGCTTATGTAGGTTGTATCATATTAAACTTCCTACTAAAGACAAGTACAGGCTCAAAACAATATTTGCAAAACCACAGTTAAAAGGCACTGAGGAGCAATGAAAAATAGGCAAATATAGGTAAAACTGGAGCATCTATGGCCCTAGAACAAGAAAACCACACTTGGTGAGATCGTCTAAGCAAAACTCCCCAGTCACAAGGCGTGAAGGGAATAAATATCAAGAAGAAAGGTTCAGTTCTACTGTCCTGCTCAATCAGATGTTGGAGTTTAGGACTTCCTCAGTCCTAAAAAAATTGAAAAAAAAATTCTCGGAAAAGAGGAGTTCATAAAGTATGAATATAAATGCCCACATAAGCTTGCACATAAATTTGTGACTGACATCTGAATTTTTCACACACAGGATGAGACTCTATACAGTCCAGGAGAAACAGCAGCTCTAAAGGAAGAAGGATCTGAGCAGAGATTTCAGAAGCTGCTTGCTGCTGGCTGCCGGAGAGAGAGAATTTGGTGCTCAATTCAGGCCAAATTCAAGGGCCTTGGTAACCATCTCTGGCTTTCTAATGAATTCTCAGGCTACTAAAATAAAGCTACCCAATTTAGACAGAGACAACACAATCCAGTCTCTTCAACATGTCACTTAAAACAGTTATTATAAAATAAATAATTGCTAGATATCAAAATGCACAGGGATATGTAATAACCAATAGCATAGCAGCAAGTAGTCAATAGGAGACAGAGATATGACGCAGATTTTGGAAGTGGCAGACAAGAACTTTAACATAATTATATCACCTCTATTCCTGACTATGGTGAAATAACTGGGAGTGCTCTTGCCCTATTGCTATAAACATTTAAAAAACTAGACATAATATTTAGACAATTGTTTTCAGACTGAACAGCAGTCATTGTAGCACTGTGATATCCCTGAGAGGAAGGGAAAAACAAGGTGAGATCTACCTGTAATTATCCTAGTTTCCTGCCTGAAAATACACTAAATTGAGCAGATCAGAATTCAGGAAGAATAAGATGAGTGTAATTTTGGAGTAATGAAAGTGAGGGAGTAGAATGGAGAAAGAGGTCCAGAAAACTGGTCAATATTCCCTTTACGTTATGATGATTTCTGTGCCATGCATGCGTAGGATAAAACTCCATGAGGCCAAGAAGAGAATGACGAGGAAGCAAGAAGCTAAACAGCTTCCAGAGCTCATACAAGGATATAAGAAACTAAGTTCCAACCCATCAAAGTACTCTTCCTTGTTTAATATAAAGGACATTAAGTAGAATTCTCAGAAAAATCCTGCCTTGGTAGTAGGACTAAACTAGCTCTACATTAAAAGCTTTTCTAGGCCCGCCATAAGTAAATTAAAAAGAAAACCTGAAAGACTCAAGCCGATTGTTAAAAAATTTTATTGGTAAATAATTTAATGATAAAATAATTTAATGCTAGAACAAAGTCTAATATTTTCTAAAAGGTATAATTCATCACTCAACAATGTAATATTTACAATATGCAATGTCAAGTCAAAAATTCCTAGTAACGACAAGTAAGAAAATGTGACCCATCATCAAAAAATAAATCAGCCAACAGAAATAGATGTAGACATGACAGAAATATAAAATTAACAGAGAAAACCTTTTAAAAAGAGCTACTAAAATATGTTCAAGAGCCAAAGAATGAGAGAAATGAAAACTTTAATAGAAAGCATTAAAAATATGAAAAATATGATATCTAAAATACAAAATTAATTGGAATAATGGAAATTATCAAAGAAAATGTCATTAAACTTAAAGACATATTAATAGAAATTATAAAAACTGAAACACATAGCGAAAATAAGACTAACAAAATGTGATCGAAGTCATAATACTTATGTAGCAATATCAAAAGTTTCAACATATGTGTAATCAGAATCCCAGAGAGAAGAAAGGATGAAAAACAATATTAAAAAAAAATACAAAAAAATTGAAATTTAATGAAAAGATTAAACCCACTAATTCAAAACTCTCAATAAACCCCAACTAGACAAAACACAAAGAAACCCCATAAAGGAAGGTTGTTATCAAATTTCTAAAAATCAATAATAAAGAGAAAACTTTAAAAGCACCTTGAAAAAGGACACATTATATAGAAAACTTTCAAGTGAGAATTCTATGTCCAGAAAAAATAAATCTTCAGAAATGAATAAAAAATAAGACTCTTTCAGATAAACAAAAGCTACGAGAATTCATGCCAAGCTGACTTACACTACATCAAATGATTAACAACAAAAAAGTTTTCTAAGACTTAAGGAAAACTGTGGCAGATGAAAATATGGATTTATATGAAGGAATGAAGAGCACCAGTAAAGGAAAATATATGTAAAATATAAAATAGTTTTCCATTTAAGATCTGTTTACCTGGAGCAGAAGCTGCTGAAACCACAAGTGGGAAAATTTTTAAATAGTAATTTTGATGAATTGCTGGAAGCTGAGTGTAGATTGTTTTAAGAGTGAAAAACTGCTATTGGTTTCAGGCTTAAGAAGAGCTCACACTTTTGCAGACTTTCTGTCTAGGAACTCTACTGAGGTTTCACAGTGAGGATCTGGAAAGATTCCCACATGGGCCTGGTAAGGGGAAGGAAATGGTAAATATTATGGAGGCTGGCAACAGTAACACAAAGAACAGGAAAATGAAATTGTGAATATCTAGCAACTTCAACCCCTGTTTGTCAGTAGTTGATAAGTACAAGCAGCAGAGAATCAGCAAGTATATAGATAATCTAACCAGCACTGTCTATCAACATGATCTAACTGACATTTATAGAATTCTCCAGCTAGAAATATCAATAAAGAAAAATACAGTCACTCATGAATTACCAATATGGAAATGAAAGAAATATACTAAGGGCATTACGGATCACATAAACATTAAAAAGCAAAATAAGTAAACATTAAAAAAAACTTTATGCCAATAGAATCAACAACTTAGATGAAATAAACATCTATGAGCAATGCAATTTACCAAAAAAGAAAAGAAAAACAGAAAATATGATTTGTTCTATATCAATTTTGAAAAATTAAATGCACACATAAAACTTTTTAAAAATAAAATTCTAGTCCGGTGCAAATATTTGCATTGGTGCATTCCATTCAGTATTTAAGAAAAAGGTAATATCAAACTAAACTGTGAAAACATAAGAGAAGAGCACTATCCCCAATATGTTTTATGAAGTCACATAACTCTAATACCAAAACCTTGCAAGAATATTACAAGAAAGAAAATCATAGACCAACATACCTCATGAATATAAACCAAAAATATCCTCAACAAAATATTAAAGTGTTGTATCTTGAAATGATATACCATACAAGTATGGTTTAGCACAAGAACGTAAAGTTGATTGAATATTCAAAAATTACACTATGTGATTTTATGCAATTAATATTAATAGAATAAAGATTAAATATATGTAATATTGATATATACAGAAAAGAACTCAACAAAGAATCAAAACATTTATTCATCTTTAAAAATGTTAGCTAGAGAACTTAACCTATTAAGGGTCATTTAAAAAAAATTATAATTAAATGTTGCTTAATGGTGAACTACTGAAGGGTTTCCAAGATTGTGAAGAAGGTGAGGATATCTCTTTTCACCATTTCTTTTTAATCACACACTGGAAACATTAGCCAATGAAATACAGTAAGAAAAATTAATAAATCAAAGTTTAGAAAGGAAGAGGTAAAAGTACCCTTATTTACAAATGATGAGATGTTAAGCAGAAAATCCTAAGGACTCGAGGATAGGAAAATAGGAGAAATAGGAGAGTATATTTGCCACCTTACAGTAGAAAAACTTTTCTTAAATAAGGTGAAAAAAAATAGTATCCAGAAAAAAAAACTTTATAAAATGGACTTCTACACAATTAAAATTTTACACTCATGAAAAAAAATGCTGCTCAAAAATAAGTTTGTGATATACAAAGTTGATATTTTAAAAATTAAGAATAGGCAAAAATCAATTAATTGAACCAAATTGAGAGTCCAGAAATAGAAACACACACATACAATCAATTGATTTTCAGTGAAGGTGCCAAGGTAATTCAATGAGAAAAGAAAAATTTCTTTGCATTTCTTAGAAAGAACTCAAATAGCACATAAGCATAGAAAGCAAAAATTAATTGAACTTCATCAATGTTAAGATTTTCTACACATCAACATACATCTTTAAGAAAATAAAAATATGAGTTACAACTTAGAGATAATATTTGCAGTGCGTATATTGTAAAAATCTAGCATATGGAATACATGGGGACTCCTTCAACTCAATAATAAAAAGATAAACAATATAACAAAAATAATGGTTAAACTCATGAGATACTTTAAAAAATCATACATTTTCATGAAATACTGAGAATATAGTCAAAATTAATAGTCATTAGGGAAATACAAATTAGAAATTAAAACCACAATGAGATATAACTATATAGTCACTAGAATGATCAAAATTACACAGAGTGAAAATTTCAAATTTTAGTGAGATATGATTTAACTGGAAGTATCGCACATTACTAGTGGCAGTGGGTATTACTTCTTGCTGCTATAAAATAAAAATATCATTTGGTGTATTAAAACAACAACACACATTTATTCTCATATAGTTTTAGTCTGAAGTCTAAAATCAAGGTGTTGACAAGGCTGTGTTCCTTCTGGAGACTTCAAAGGAGAATCCATTTTCTTGACTTTTCAGCTTCTAAAAGGCACCGGCATTCTTTAGCTTATGGCTCCATCCTCCAATTTTGAAGTGTATTATTCCGTCCTTTTTTCTCCCCATCACATCTCTTTTCTCTGATTTAGACTTTTTTTTTTTTTTACCTCCTGTTTATAAGTGATTACTTGTAATTAAAGTAGTTTCACTAAGTTAATCCAGGATAACCTCCTCATCTAACAATTCTTAATTCAATCACATCTGCAAAATCCCTTTTTTCATGTAAGGTAATATATTTTCAAGTTCTGGGGATTAGGACATTCTTGGAGGACCATTATTCTCTTTACCACAGATTATAAAATGTAATCTTACAGTTTCTCATGAAATTAAGAATACTCATACCCTATAATTAATTCTACCATTATTTGCTGAAGAGAAATAAATGCACATCTATAAAATGATTTGCCCAAAAATGTTCATAAAATCTTCATTTATAATAGGTCTAAACTAAAAACAACATAAATGTCCATCAAAAAAGAGTACAAAAATAGATTGTGATAAATTCATAACAGAACACACTAAAGGTTGAGCATCTCTAATGCAAAAATCTAAAATCCAAAATGCTCTGAAATCTGCACCTTGTGAGAACATGATGCCACAAATGGACAATTCCATATTTAACCTCGTGTGACAGGTTGCAGTCAAAACTTTGTTTCATACACAAAATTATTGCATAAAATTACTTCAGTTTTTTTCAAAGATAGCAGACTAGAAACATTTCCAGCACACTGCCTCCACTTAGAAGAACCAAAATGGTGTAGTCAATCACACTTCTGATATATAATCCAGGAGAGAACACAAGAGTTCAACAGAAAAGAGAAAGGAAACTCCAAATTCTAGGAAGAGAAAAACAACAAGTAGCCTGTGTTGTTGGGACTGATTGAAAACCAAGGGTGACTCTCCATTACGAGAGAGGATGAGTGAATATCTTTCTATAGTTCACTTTCCCAGTGGGGAATCATACGATCCAGACCATGGGAGACATGAACTTAACTTAGAAAGTGACGAAGAGACCATGAAAAGGTCTACTCCAGGAAGTGTTCCATGCAATCCTCCAGAGCCACCCAGCTAGAGTAAGACAACCTTTCTGATCCTAGCTTTAAAAAAGCTGTGCATGGTCCTGTGATCTAGCAGGAGCACTACTAGTCTTTGACATTAAAGTGACTTGGGCTGGGGCATAGGGAACTGGACTCAAGCAGAGGAGGGGGTTCTGCAGCCGATCTGAAAAATGAATGTGATGTGGGCTCTAGCTGCTGGTGCTGGAACTGGTATCCCCCCTATCCCTTGAGACTTGAGTGAAAGGAGATTTGTGCAGAGGCTTGGTATTAAGCCAGGAAGCTTCTTCCACAGTCCAGGGCTATGTTATATACTAGATGTGATCTACTGCATTCTGATGGCATAGCCCAATCTACTGCCACAGTTGAGATGGGACAGGAAGTCTGCAGTGACTGGGGCAAGAAAGAAAGAAAGTCCCACTCTCACTAGCCAAATCCGTGACCACTGGAATAATTGCTCCCCCATGTTAAGACCTCTAGCACAGCTTTGGTCATCCCTCACCCAAGCATTTATCCAGGGGACTAAGGACTTCTCTGCCACCTCGGTCAAGGATTGTGCATGCACCTGCCATTGTGTGTGTTGGGGAGCTCTGTGCAAGCTTGCCTGGTCCAATTCTTCGCACACTTTCTGAGACAGAGTGTGGGAACTAGGCTTCTGGGGGTTCTACAACCCAATCTGCCACTAGGGACATCCAAGAATTTCTCCCAGGAAACAGAGGTTGGGCATAAATCTTATTACTACCACCACAGCTGGGTCTTATCTGCAAGCACCATCTACTGGTCAGCTTGCACAACCCATTACAACAATACCTAACACAGTACTTAGGAACATGAAGAATTTCTCAAGATGGCTGCTATACCCATTGCCCATGCCATCTCAGCTTCCCAGGAGGTTGTGAGCCTGCTCACCCACCTGGTACACCACTACTACAACTGGAATTTGAGAAAGCCATTCAGAGTCCCAAGAATTGTCCTGCCTGGAATTGTCAACACAAGTGCCAATATACACTGTCCCAGGTCACAAGGATAGACATGCTTAGTTCATCACTGCTACCTCTGGAGTCAGACCCATCAGGCATTGCAGTCCCCAGCACATCTTCACCACAGTCTCTACCAATAACTACACCCTAACACACAGAGGAATTCACAGATAACACTAAGGCTATTTATAATCAAAGAAATCACACGGAGTATTTGTTAGTGCATGCATCCAGAAGCAAAGCCAAATTGTACTACCCAAATGAAATTATAGTCACTTTTTCGAGGAAAAAAGTTGTTGCCTGCAATGAAATTAAATTCAAAAATAAGAAGCAACTATTACTTCATGTGTACAGAAATCAATGTAAAGATATAGAAAGCAAGAAAAAAGATAGACAACATGACACCCTTAAAGGAACACAATAATTCTCCAACAATAAATCCTTACCAAAAAGAAATATTCAAAGTGCCAGATAAAATATTCAAAATATTGATTTTAAAGAAGCTCAAGGAGATACAAGAGAAATCTGCCAACCAATATAAACAAACCAGAAAAATCAATTCAGGATATGAATGAGAAATTTACCAAGAAGATAAATATCTTTTAAAAAAAAACAGAAATTCTGTATCTGAAACATTCACTGAAGGGATTACTAATTAAACTCAAAAGCTTCAACAATGGACTACGACAAATAGAGAAAAGAAATATCAGTACTTGAAGACAGATCTTTTGAAATAATATACTCAGACAAAAATAGAGAAGGAAGAGAAAAGAAGAAGAAACAAAGACTTTGAGACATTTGAGCCTTTGAGACATAAAGTGACTACACTTACAAATTATTGATATTCCTGAAGGGAAAGAAAGATTCAAAAGTTTAAAACAATCTATCTAAGGAAATAATTGATGAAAACTTCCCAACTCTGGCAAGAGATTTAGACGTCCAGATACTGGGCCCCCCAAACCCCCCAAAAATACATGGCAAAAAGGACTTCACTATGGCATATTTTCATTATACTGTCTAAAATCAAAGTGAAAGACAAAAATTTTAAATTTTCAAGAGAAATGCATTTAGTTACCCATAAAGGAAACCCCATCAGACTAACAACAGACTTCTTGGCAGAAACATTTCAGGCCAGAAGGAAATAGGATGGCATTTTAAAAGTGCTGAGAGGAAAAAAACCTGCCTGCCAAGAATTTTGTATTTAGTAAGATTAAGCTTCATAAGTGAAGAATAAATAAAAGCTTTCCCAGACAGGAAAATGCTGAGCAAATTTGTCACCACTAGAATGGCCCCGCAAGAAATGCTCAAAGTAGTCCTTAAACATAGAAATGAAAGGATGACATTCACCATCATGAAAACACAAAAATATAAAACTCACAGGTCTTATAAAACAATTACACAATGGAGAAAGAGAAAGGAATTAAATGGCAACATTACAGAATTCCACCAAACCACAAAGACAAATAGAGAAAAAGAAAGAAACAAGAATTTATAAAACAACTAGAAAAAAAAAAAGTCACATATCCATATTAACCTTAAACATAAATGGATTAAATTCTCTGTTTAAAAGATGTAGATTGGCAGAATGGATACAAATACATGATGCAACTATATGTTGACATAAACTAACCTTCCCTATGAAGACACATACAAGCTAAAAGTAAAAGAGATAGAAAAAGATGTTCCCACAAACAAAAAACAAAAGTGAGCATGAGTAGCTATACATATATTGGATAAAACAGACTTTAAATCAAAACAGTTAAAAAAAAAACACAAAGAAAGTCATTATATAATGATAAAGAGATCAATTCAGCAAGTGTATTTAACTATGCTAAATATATATATACACCCAACAGTGGAGAACCCAGATTCATAAAACAACTATTATTAGACTTAAAGAAAGAGAAAGACAGCAATACAATAATAACGAGAGACTTCAACACCACACTCACATCATTAAACAAATCATGCAAACAGAAAATCAACAAAGAGCATTAGATTTAAATTGGACTCTAGACCAAAAGGACCTAACAGACATTTATGGAATGGTCTATCCAACAACTACAGAATATAGTTTTTCTTATCAGCACATGGAACATTCTCAAAGATAGATCATATATCAGCCACAAAACAAGTCTCAACAAATTTTACAAAATCAAAATCATATCATGTATCTCCACAGACCACCTAGGAATAAAACTAGAAATAAATACCAATAGAAACTTAAGAAACAATGCAAATACACAGAAGTTAAACAACATCGTCCTGAATAATCATTGGGTGAAAAAAGAAATTGAGAGGTAAATTTTAAAAGAAAATTGAAACAAATAAAAATGGAAACATGATATACCAAAACCTATGGATATACCAAAACCACAGGAAAAGCAGTGCTAAGAGGGAAGTTTATAGCGTTAAATGCTCACACTGAAAAAGTAGAAAGATTACAAATTAACAACCTAACTTTGCAACTCAAGGATCTAGAAAAGCAAGAACAAATCAAACCCAAATTTGCAGAAGAAAAGAAATAACAAAGATCAGAGCAGAACTCAGTGAAATAGAGGCAAAAAAAAAAAAAACTACAAAGAATAAGCAAAACAAAATTGATAAACCGCTAGCTAGACTAACCAAGAAAAGAGGAGAGAAGATCCAAAAAAACAAAGTCAGAAAGAAAAAAGGAGACATTGTAATTAATACCACAGAAATACAGAGACTATTAGGAACAACTATATGTTCACAAACTAGAAAACCTAGAGGAAATGGATAAATTCCTAAAAATATACAACCTCCCAAGATTGAACCAGGAAAAAATAGAACACCTGAACAGACTAATAACTAGTAGACATTTTTAGTGAATAATAAAAAATCTCCCAGAAAACAAAAGCTATGAATCAGATTCACAGCTGAATTCAATAAATATACAAAGAAGAACTAGTAATAATCTTCCTGAAACTGTTCCAAAAAATCTAGGTGGAGAAAATTCTCCCTAACTCATTATATGAGGCCAGCATCATTCTGATATTCAAATCAAAAAAGGACACAACAAGAAAGGAAAACTGTAGACCAATATCCCTGATGAAGACAGACACAAAAAGCCTGAACAAAATACTAGCAAACAAATCCAACAGTCCATCAAAAAGATAAAACACCGTTAACAAGTGGTTATTGTAGTAGAGATGCAGGACTGGTTCAACATACACAAATTGATAAATGTGATACATCATATAAACAGAATTAGGGGCAATAACCACATAATCATCTTAATAGACATGTAAAAAGCATTTGATAAAATCCAGCACTGCTCCATTATTAAAACCCTTAATAAACTAGGCATGGAAGGAATATACCTCAAAATAATAAAGGCCTTATATGAAAAACCCATAGTGAACATCATACTGAATGGGAAAGTTGAAAGCATTCCTCCTGAGAACTGGAACAAGACAAGGATTTCCACTTTCACCACCCCTATTCATCCTAGTACCAGAAGTCCTAGCCAGAGCAATCAGGCAAGAGAAAGAAATAAAGGTATCAAAATTGGAAAAGAAGAAGTCAAATTAGTCCTGTTTGTTGATGATATGATCTTATATC